>QVIK01000174.1:25236-77389 GCA_003957845.1 Oidium heveae | reverse complement strand
TCATCATCGTGTGTCTAATTAACTAAATCCACCTCATCTTACTTCATTAATGCTAATACGTCTCGCATAAGCCTTAATTACAATTTTGACAAACAGGTAAAGCTCTTGCCTATTTATGTACATTTATTTCACATACAAATTATGCATATTAGTTCCTCAACGCTTTTCCTACTATAAAACTATAGACAGTGGTTTTTGGAACAGAGGATATGTTTAAGACAAAGTACATGTCTAAAATAAATAAGACAATGGATAGCAATACAAGACAATAGGTCTTAGCAAAACCAAGGACAACATAATAAATTCATAACCGGTAAACATAACCTACAAAACACTATTTTTCTTGGAATTCTAGATTAGTAAATCTTGTAGTTCTATTGAAAATGTTGCTCTTTGACTAAGGAGTCACAATTTCAAACACTCCTTCTGGACGACAAGATTGAAAGAATTTAGTTACAATTCCCAAATATTTCCATGAATAAAGGTCTTAATTTGGTATGCGGCAGCAGTTTTTTGAGTACGTCGGCGAGCACTCTACTTGTTGGAAAATTTGGTAAATCAATTGTTGCTTTTTCAATACATTCTCGCACGAAATGGTAAGCAACGTCAATATATTTAATCATGGTGGAGTTTGTTCCCTTCGCAATGGATATAGCACTTTGATTGTCTGTATATGTAAGCATTTCTTCACTTATTAATTAGCCTGAGAATTGGAGTTCTTTTATGATTCTCTCAACCCAGATGGCTTGTTTTGCAGCTTCAAATAACGCTACATATTCAGCTTCCGCTGTAGATTTTGTATTGAATTCTGACGTCTCGATTGCCATGACATAGGACCTCCTCTAATAAGCATAATATACCCACTTACTGATCGACAGCTGGTGATATCTGAAGCGTAATCTNATTTTGTATTGAATTCTGACGTCTCGATTGCCATGACATAGGACCTCCTCTAATAAGCATAATATACCCACTTACTGATCGACAGCTGGTGATATCTGAAGCGTAATCTGAGTGAAAGAATAATCTAACCATTTTATATGGTGAAATTTTATTCGTTACCGGACCAAAACAGTAATTTAAACAATAGTCGTGTGTACTTTCAAATACCTAAATACCCGACAGACACTATTCCAATGTCTCTGTGCAGGGTCGGAAATAAATCTCCCAAGTTGTGATGCAGGAAATGCTACGTCAGGCCTGGTCCCATTAGCTGCGTAGCCTAAACTACCGACCACACTAGCGTATGCTGATTCATCACTTGGTAAAATTCCATGATATCTGTCGAGTGGTAACATAACGGATTTTGCGTCTTGCAGCCTAAAGGATCGAAATTTGTCTAAGACATAGCTTGATTAAGAGATTTTTAATGATCGATTCTCCCTATCCCGAGTCATTTTCTAATCAATTATCTCATTAATTAACCCGAGATCCTTAATGGGAATAAGGATGCAAGTTTCGTCTTTATCTCAACAACTTCATTGATTATTTTTCCACATATGATTTGCCAGTTGGGAGGTCGTTGCTGTAACACGTGACTATATGTGAAGTATTCTTAAGGTGAAACAAGTAATGGGGACTGAAGACTAAGGAGGACTAAGGTTGTAACTAAGGTGTGCTTTTGGTTTATTCTTGAAAAAAAACTAAGTGTAAAGAAGCTATCTAAAGCTATCTATGTCCTTATATATATGATACAGTCTCTTTAATTTGAAGCTAATATTTGAAAGGGAACTAATTAAACATTGATTGAAGATCCTGTTCTAACTGGTGTTTACATTCAAGGACAGCGACTCATATCGGTCTCTGCCGGTGATTGTGATATAGTTACGGATAGCAGCGTATGGGTACACGCTCAGCGTTGCCGAAATTTACCGAGGTTTGTCGAAAATTAAGTAGAGACTATTTGACAATAGAAAATAATAGACGAAATAGATGATGCAAGTCCATGGAACCTTACATGATTAAATCGTCAACGTATACTCCGATGACAATTATTTTCTCCAAATTGATGTAAATTTAGTCATCAGAAGCCGATTTTCTGAATTTCAGTAAAGATAATTTATCATCTAAATTTTGATTCCAAGCTCTTCCAGACTGCTTTAGACCATACAATGCTTTATTAATCCTAAAATAATTAGTAACTGAAGTTCATTCAGGGGACTTCATATATAATTCTTCAGTTAGATCCCCTTCGTGATATGCTGTCTTAACATAAACTTGGTGAATTTCCCAATCACGGAAAGTCGCACCTGCAAGGAGTATTCTTAATGAGTCGGCACGTAGAGTTGACGAATAAGTTTCTTTATAGTCAACACCATACTTTTGTCTAAAGCCCTGAGCTACGAGTCTAGCTTTGTGCCTCCCATTGGATTTGATTGCAAAGACCCACATCGAGCCAATTGGCCTTCTCCCGTGGGGAATATGGATACAGGCGTAAGAACTTTCTTGAATTCCAATGAATCAAGTTCTTCTCTAATAAATTATTCCAATCTACTTTTTGCAGACCAGTGACAACTTCTGAATAACTATGGGGAATAGTTACAGATCCTTCAATATAGAATGTACAAGGACTCGGTTGCCATGCCGAACAAGGCTCGATTATATTCCTTATTCGTTCGGTCCTCCTGAGAATGGGCTCTGATCTAAAAGATCCTGGCACGGTTTGATCTTGTGTTGGTACCACTGGTGATAATATTTCACTTTCATCAGTTATTACTGTAACTGGAGGGCTGGGAATAGTTATATCTGCAGAGTTAAAACTTTCAATTGGCGTAGAAATAGGTGTAACAGGAAGACTAATTTCAGAATCTGAGTTGGAGCTTTAGTTAGAGCTAAAAGCAGAATCTTAATTAAAATCACTATGAATCAGGTCATGTGTCTGATTATCATTTAGTTCATCTAACTGGTTAGTCGACGTTTGATTCCAGTCCCAGAAAGAATTTTTTAAGAACTTCACGTTTGCTGAGACAACAACTTTGTTTACACCTGGCTTTGAAGGAATTTAAACTCGATACTGAATTACTGATTCGCAATACCGATTAAAAGTCCCTTTCATAGATGTCGGTAGCAACTTATAACGTTTTGGATCAGTCGATTGAAAGAGAACGTAGCAAGCGCAGCCCCATTCTTTAAGATAAGTTAGTTTTGGTACAGAGCCATTCATGGCTTCGAATGGTGTTTTATTCTCCGGGAGTGTTGGCATTCTATTTCTTAAATAGCATGCTGCAAGGACAGCGGCGCCCCAGAATCGAAGGGGTAAGTGTGCATGTGACAACATACATCTTAACATTATTATAACTGTCGGTTTACCACTTTACCTAAGATTACAGAACCTCGTGCGTATTGCAAGATTCGTAATGTGTAAGGTTATTGTGGTTGTTCTTCTATTTACTATTTACGTCTAACTATATAACTACATAACGCGACGCTAATCTGCTGTCGCGCGAGCACGTGACTTACATTCCCACAATAACAGAACGATTAAGCTTTTCGGATACTCTATTCTGGTGTTGTGTATATGTGACACTGATTAGCTGGTTGATACCACGAAAATCTATGTTCTTATATTCACTTCCTCCATCAAAATGCATTGCCTTCCCTTTGTGACCGGTTTTAGGCTCCTTCTTATCTTTGTATCATCGAAAAATGGCTTGCTACTTCCTTTTAGCTTTCATAAGACAAATTTAACTCTCCCTAGAACCGTTAACGGTGAAAGTAAAAAAGTATAAGCTTCCAAAAATACCAGCGACTCCTCAAAATTCTTTAGCTCGCGTATGTAAATCAATCACCCTTTCAGTGTCCACGTCAATAGATTATCACTATCTATACTGTACAAAAATGTCTCACTCCTTTGACATTTGTTATCATTCAAATTATATACAAGAATTTTATAACTTTTATTCGCTATGAAAAAGAAATAATTAGGTATCTGGGGCTGCATCTATGGCGGCGCGCCGATTGCAAGTCCGAGAGTTATGCCCTACTTCCTGAAATATTCGGCAGCGTCGCTGCAAAGGTTACTGCGTGCTCATTGCTGCTGCTGCTTTCCAAATTCGAACGCTGACGGTTGCCGTCGTGTAGATCCAGAGAGTCTCCCACGCCCGTGTATGCGAGCTGGATTTTCTAAGGGAATGAGAGTTGGCCCGTCGATTAAGTGGTCAATCATAAGATGCTAACGTGCTGCTGAAGGCTGATTTGCATACTCTTCGCGGTACCTGGTTATGGCAAGCGTTATTTTGTTGTGAAATATCATATTAAGGTACGGGAGTGCAAATTGATATCTTGTAATAGGGACCTCTAGAGATATATCTGATGGGTAGGCAGTTGATTCTACAGGCACGTGCAGCTACCAATGGTGGTTAAAATTGCCAACGGAAAGTGGTTGTTTTCCACGCAGTCAAAAAGTCATACGCACAAGGATAACCAATCGTTGACTTGGTTAGGCCGTAGCAAGTGGTAGCGATGTTGCGCTTCTGTATTGCTTGTATGCACCTTAGAGCTAGCAAGCGAAATCTTTCCGGCGCATGCCACGAACATCGAGCCAAGATTGGCATCTGCAATCGCCGGTTCACAGGCACGCTGTTGAGTGATCACGGTAAGCTGCCCTTCGCATGTAAGCTTAATTGCTGTATCCACGGATAAAAGGTCGCCCGTTGATATCGCAATCCATTTTTTTAAAGCTGCATGGACAATTTCCACCCATGATGTTGTCGTATGCCCAAAGTGAAGAACACCACGTAACCAAGCGCTGACAAAGCGATCCTTGTAATACAGCCAAGTTGTTGTCAGATAATTCATGACGCCTGCTGATGCCGTCTCTTGCAATTGCAGAACTTGACAATCGTACTCGGTTTCCGTTGGAGCGTTCATCAGTAAATTCCATGCTGCTGTAAATTCATCGAATGCCTCGATTGTTGCATATGAATTTCTTTGCTAGGCAAGAATTTGCCAACGGCACAAAAGAGCTTTGTTTCGTGGGAAAGTTCAGAGAGCGCATTCATCAAAGCTAGCTCCCGGTCTGTCACAAAAGTCGGTCGTGTAAAGCCAAACCCTATGAACAGTTCAGCCAGCTTTCTGAGAGCCCGCCGGTAATCATCAATTGTTTCTTGCTTGAGAAAACAGTAGTAGAGTGTGAATGTGTACTTTGTTAAAGAAATACCAACGACATACAGCAAAGGAAGGCCATATCGATTTTTTTTATAGGTTGAATCCAGCAACCAGATTTTGCCTCGGCCATATCATTTACAAATCTCTTTTGCGGAAGTCGATAAGATGAACAAATAGGTCAGCCGGTTTTCGTTATCTTGTTTGTAATGATGGACAATTTGAGCGATTGCAAGTTGCTCCAGTAATGCTTGCAGCGGTTTGTGGCCCGCCAGGGTAATATGTCTGTTTGACCTACGCACGCTGTACAAGTCTTGCCGCGTTGCATATAGGTCTGGGTTGTTCTGCCGCAGAAACGTCAGGATTCGATTAAGCGATACACTCGTTCGAGCAAGTGCGAGGTGAGAGGTTTATTCTGCAGGGTTGAAGGCCCGTCCCTTAGGGTGAGCCGGAGGGTGCACAAACGCCTCGTGATTGTGCTCTCCAAAGGATACTTCCAATCTCCAGGTGAAAGGCTCAATTCTGGCTTTCTTGAGACTAGTTTGAAATTTACAGGTGGTCTTTTAGCTGCTTCTGTTACGTCTGCGGAAAGTTTTGGAAACAGCGCGGGCTTTCCCTTAACGTGTACAGCGCAGAACAACAGACTTGATCTCGCCATCTTTCCTACCTCCTATTCGTTCTCTACGTCGTACGCAAAGCTCGTAACCTTCTGCACGGGCGTAAGCGTCAACTGCTGTATTTGCATTCTCTAGAGTGTCATAAACAAGAGCTGAGGGTGGTTGTAGGGACATGTTGGAAGTTATATTTTGAAAGCAAATGAAGTGAAAGGAGTAGATAGCCGTCTTTTAGCAAACCGGTCTTAGTAATTCAAAATTTAAATCGAGAGAAATCTTTGTGAAAATATTGTTTCTTGAGGTGCTAAGAATATTGCGATACAAGGGTTGTGATTGGTGGGACAATTTATTACTCCAATAATAACGTCAGTTTAATGGTTTTTCCACAGCCTACCGGCAGTTTAATCGCTCCCATTCTTAAATGGATAATTTTAATTTGTTTGTTACTATAGAAACGTAATTATAGGGCAATTCTTATAATTTAGATCCTCGGATAAATTAGGTTTTTCGCCTAAACCAATAAACTAAATTATTAGGGGTTTGACTGAATTACTATCCCTCATCCCATTGTAGGTACGACTAGAGGGTGAAGTAAGACTTACCTAAAGAAAAACTTATAGACGACTCAATCATCATCAAGTTGTGATTAGTATCGGTTTCTTGAGGAGCAAGACAGGGATAACTATTTTCATCACTCCGTCAAGGTAGCCATAAACCTATGAGCACCTGTTAGAGTTAAAATTCAATTTCCATACAGTTGTACAGAACTGAAGTTGTGTGGGAATTTAACTTTTCGCATGAGGAATTGTGATCGAAAACCACACCAAAATATTCCGATTTTCGTCTTACTCAGCCTGCCGTGCAAGTAACACCATGAATATTTGTTTAATCTTACTGCTAGAAAATCGAAATGATATCGCATTGAGTTTTCTATCCTAATAATTGATTTTTAGGGAGATATGTGTATTGAAAGGACTTTTGATACGATCAGATCACACATTGATAAAAACGCAAATTTTAAAATTCCCTCACTACCCCAAGGATTTTTTCTCTCTCTGGAAATATTTTTTTAAAATATAATTTTGGTACTTTAGTAGTCTCATGCAGTTTTAATCATAAATTTGAAATGGATAGATTGTGATGTTCGGCGCCAAAGACAACAAATGTGAAGATATTTGATGTTGAAGTGGTATTTACTGATAAATCGTGATGTTGAAAGTTTAATTTTTATCTAATTTAAGTTCTTTCCAACTGCATAGAACTTGCATGTCAACTCAGTCCAGTCCTGTTAAGCATAAAATCGATAATACATTTTGGATAAGCTTTTATCTCCAAATTGACAAGTTCGCCTCATGCAAAATAGATAGGAATGCTAATGTGTTGACGCTCAGGAAAGCTAGAGCCTGCTTGATAGTGGCTAATACGTTAGTATCTTCAAAGTAAAAATGGAAAAATAAAGGAAAAGACATCAATATCAATTTGCTATTTGCCCATACACTAATCCCGAACTTGTTTGTAGTTATAGGTTGTTGGCTAGGCACGGGCTTTGTGTAATAACATATTAGTGCCAAGCTATACTAGCTGTAATAGCTACAAACGTGATGTGATAGTTGGTATGGCAACGATATTTCAATCACGACTTCATCACACTCTTGATAATCATGTTCATACCTTATCGAAGTCATCTTTTCAAAACCTATGAAGATCTATTACCAAAAAAATTATTACTACTATAGAGTAGTTTTTCAATTATTAAATAGAAGTTTACAAAATACGATCGATTCTTGGAGCAATGTAGCTCGCAATCATTGTCCGACAATATCATCCAACCTGCAAACTCGAATTCCAATGGGACATTAAGCGAGCAAAAATATATGCTTGAGAGGTAGTGAGGATGAAGTTTATGGAAGAAGTGTGACTCACGGAAGAATAAGCTTTCAATAACTTAAACTATCAAAGTAGTCTAAAATGTCACCTTCATCACAATAGAAAGTCTAGCNAAGTGAGAACAAAGCAATCAGAAGAAGTGTGACTGATAAAAGACAAGCTTTCCAATAATTTAAATCAAAGAAGCAGTAATCGATGTCACCTTTATCACAATAGGAAAGCTAGTATTTTGGCCTGAAAAACTCATGGCCAGTCAATTAAAGATGCTTAGAAGTATTGATGCTTCACGATCTTTTACGCAAACTATTTCAGACAATGTGACGATTATGAGTGTTCTCCGAGAGAGCTGGACGACTTGAAGCATCAAGAATATGCGTGATTGAGGCCTAACAGGCATAAATATGGGTGAAATTAGTCTTGACGATATACCCGGCGATGGACTAGCTACCATAGCATACACCACTGGTAGACAGTGGCATGTACTGAGAGTAAAACTGCGATATGCATGCCAAAATACCTCAGTGGCATGCAGTTGCTGGCTACTAATGATTCAGTATTGATTTAGACCAATAAAATTTATTGGAAGAATCTTGAAGAGATAGGTGAAAAAAAAGCATATTGGAATGCAATGCAATGCCGTGATTTTAAGCAGACAAGCATCAAGCAAAGACGCTTTACTTGGTCTATTATTTCTACTCTCAATAAGGCATCTATTGAAGAAGAGACATCTTGTAGTCTTCAGTCAATATCTATATAAGACCGATTGTTGTCCGGCTTCAGCATTAACAATCTTCTAAATTAAAAAGAAAAATCACTTCAGATATAGATTCAAACTAAACGCCCTCGAATCTATATTTTAAATAAATCTTTATTAAATTATTAAAAAAAAACATCAAAAATGGTTGCGATCTTCCTCCGCCACTTCCTTCACCATCATCCATCAAAGCCAAGTGCCCCAGTCAGTCCTGCGGAGGAAAAAAAGTCGAGGATGGCAAGCTTCATGAGCATTGGAGCAATTGTGATGACTGTCCTCTGTATCTCTTTGGGTGTTTTTCTGTACAACCGAAGAAAGAAGAACGCGGCGTCCCATAGTGAAGATGCAGAGGCCGCGAGCTCAGCTAATAGGGCTGCAGCTCGGGTGTCTGGGGCAAACGGTGGATCGAGAAGGGAGGATATCCAACTCCGTGGATATCGGGAGGAGATACTCGGTGGGGGGATGGACGAGCAAGGAGAAGCGCCGCCTCCTTACTCTCCCTAGTACACCAATCCTATTTTTGATGATGATTAGGTTCGTGAAATTTTATTTCCAAAATCTTAACTGCTAAGCTAATAATTTTTAGGAATGACGATAGAGGTCCCCATAAGGATTTAAGTGAGTGCTAGGACGATCTTCTGATTTATCCGGGTGGTACTAATTCAATGATGCAGATGGGATAAATTGATGTTTTCATTCTATGTTTTTTTCTTCTTCTTTGGAGCGGTGGGATATAATTGAAAGGTGCTGTTTAGTGTTTTTGGTGGTTTTCTATTTTGTCTTTTCTTTTTTTCTTTTTTTCAAATTTTTACTTCTTTAATTTTTGTCTAATTATTTTCATACGAATTCTCAATAAAATTAAATAAATTAAATCATAAATCATATATTTGTCTTGCCTAAAGTTACGAATAAGTTATATAGTCAACTTGCTGATACGAAATTGTATCATTAAAAAAGGGCTGAACTAACGGCTTTGTGTCCTTTTTAGTCCAATATTAGATCCCAAAAACGACCCTACTACATTAATTTGAGGGGATACCTTCAAGTATCAAAAGTGACCCTTTTGAATATTACTGGAGCAATGTATCTCTACTTCAAAAATAAAATACGAATAACGCTTCGTATCCTTGGCCACAGCTAAATAGATACCCGGAGTATGTCCAAAGATCTTGTTTTCTAGGACGAATGGTTTTGTTAGATAATTCTTAGTATGTTATCTTGTATATTTTAATGTCTATCTCTAAATCCTCTTCTTTTGTTTCTATCTTTTCAAACAGAGGGATCTAATTTTTATATAACTCTATTACAAAGCGAATAATTATATAATCCTAACAAAACTAGTGAATTGGAACCGAAATTCTGTTACTATGGCAACGGCCCAACACATATCTGTAAATTATGAATTAGTGACAAAGGAATGTACCATCTTTTCTAATAGGTTTCCTTACCTTTGCTACCTTCGGATCTAATTAAGCTTGAATTCAACTCGATCAAGTAGATTACTTCATTCGAAATGTTTTCTGCTTGAAACTTGTCAGATATTGCATCAGCTTTCTGTGCTAGAATGTTAGTTGAATCTTATTTTTGTATCGAAATATTTATGCTTTTGGTAATAATTTCTTTGAAAAACGGTATTTACAGGACTCTAAATATGATGATGTTTGATTTAAAAAAAAAAAATCATTTATTTACTCCCTTACGACTTTTTCAGAAACTCTTTTTTACTTGCAAATTTCTTGAAAACTTAGATTTGATACTTTCATATTCATATCAATCTTAAACTATGAAGGTGAATAGATTGATTGAGGTGTTTACATTCAAAGTGATAATAGAAGAATTACATTGTTTAGGGAGTGGTTTTTGCAGAATAATCGTCTTGTGGAAAGTTTAAGTCATTAATACTTTTCGGTTCTACCCAATTGTGTAGATTTAGAATTTAATTCTGAGCCTCCCCGATAGAAGCACTTCGAACTTTCAGAAATATGTGATTTATATAATTTGGTATGAAAAAATGACTTTACAGCTCATGAGTTATAATATCTAAAAAAAATTATGATAGGTAATCTAAATTTTAAATTTTATTGAGATTTCAAATAAAAACAATAAAACAAAAATGTGAAAAGTGAAAGGTGAAAGAGAAAACGACTAAAAGATCTTTCCAACACCATAATAATAAATCCCACGACTTCAAAGAATTATATCGGCCAACAGGAAGATTTCAATTTGTCCTAACCGCATCATTGTATTAGTATCGCCAAAATAAACCAGAAAATATCCCAGCACTCACTGTAATCCTCCAAGATATTAATTTCATCATTCCTAAAAAAATTTAACTTATTGTTCAAAATTATAGAGATGATATTTAACGAACCTTCCAATCATCAAAAGAAAAATTAAAATTTTAAGGAGAATAAGGGGTGGCGCTTCTCCCTGCTCATCCATCCCTCCCCCGAGTATCTCCTCCCGATATCCACGGAGTTGGATACCCTCCCTTCTCAATCCACCGTTTGCCCCAGTCACCCGAGCTGCAGCTCTGTTGGCTGAGCTTGCGGCCTCTGCATCGTGGCTTTAGGACGCAGCGTTTTTCTTTCTGCGACTTTACAGGAAAACACCCAAAAAGATGCAGAGGATAGTCAAGGCAATAGCTCCAATACTCATGAAGCTAGCCATCCTAAGATTTTCTCCTCCGCAGAAATATCTGAGGCACTTGGCTTTGATGGATGATCATGATGAAGGAACTGAAGGAGGGAAATTGCAATCATTTTTTATGTAATTTGATATAAGTTAAAAAAGTGTTTGATTATAAAAAATATTCGATATTTTCAGATTCGAATCCGTTTATCGAATGAGTATTTTGTTAGATGTAAAAGGTTGACAAGCTAAAGCCGAAATATAGACAGTTTTATATGGATATTGACTTAAGATAAGAAGAAGTCCTTCTCTACAATAGAAGCCTTATTGAGTGTAGACATGATGGGCCAGGTAATACGTCTTTGGCCTATTAATAGTCTGCTTAAAATCACTAAATAAAATAGCATTGCATTGCAATGCAATCTGCTGTTTATTTATCCATCACTCATGATTCTTTCAATAGCTTGAGTTGGAATAAAGCAATACAGCATCATTTATAGACAGTGACAGCATGCGAATGACATATTTTGGCATAGTTTTCGCAGTTTTGCTCGGAGTTCATGTCACGGTCTACCAGAAGAGTATAATATGGTAGCTAGTTCATCGTCGGCAATATCGTCCTGACTATATTAAAACCTATTCATGCAGAACAGATTTCGATCACGCATATCACTGATGCTTGGGGTCGTCTAGTCTATTTTGAAAACACTCTGATTCGTCACATTATACAATCTTGTTTGGGTAAAAGACTAAGACGCAACAACATTTCCAAGTGACTGTAATTTTGACTGGCCATGAATTCTCCAGGCCAAAACATTGGCTTTTCCAGTGTCATGAATATGACACTTTACGCTATTTTGATGGTTTAAGCTATCAATAAGCTTGATCTTTCGTGAGACACACTTCCTCGAAGTGCTTCGTTAACACGACCACTCGGGCATAAATATTTCGCTCGCTTAAAAAATTTATGAAATTAAAGTTTGTTGGTTGGATAGTGATGTCGATAATGATTTCGAACCTTGTAGCTCTCAGGGTCGATAGTATTTTATCACTTCTATCTAATCATTAAATGGCAATTTTTTTGGTATCAATGAAATTCTTTACCCAAGATCATGGAAGATTTTGAACCGATGGTGAAGTAAAGTTGCAATCAAATCATCTTGGATATTGTATATGAGGTCAGCAGTGAAGCATCTATTGGGTGGGGAAAGCGTTGCTATATCAACCAACGATCACATTATATTAGCAGTTTCTGCAGCTCGGCACCAACAAGTTATTTCACGAGGCCCGAGTCTAGCTAAAAAAAATAAATAATCACTAATAAGTCTGGGATTGGTGTATAAGCAAAGAGCAAACTGAATTCATAATATTAATTAAGAAGCTAATTATTTCAGATTCAAAAAATTAAAGATTTTAAAGGAATATGGTGAGTGCTTGGATGAATTTTGATTTGTTTGTAAGGTACTAATTCATTGATGCGGATAGTGGAAATTGAAAATTTTATTTGGACGTTTAATTTTTTAGGAGTCGTTGGATTTTTTGATTTTTTTTTGGTGCTGTGTAGTGTTTTAAATGGTGTTTCCTTTTCATTTTTTCTGTTGTTCAGTCTTTGTATTATTGTTTTTATTCGAAATCTCAACATAATTTAAAATGTTTTTGGATAATGATATGATTATCTTTGATTAAGTCATAAATGAGCTGTATAGTCAATCTATTCACACAAAAATGTATTATTAAAACATACCTAATTTATCAAAAATGATGAATTTCTCCATTTCCGTAATTGTGGTGATAGGTAAGTAGTATATGTCAAAGAAATTGGGGTAAAAAAATATTAATAATGGTTGTTGGTTTTCAACGATATATTTTCTGTAGCCAAAAACATTCAAGATCTCTTGCATCACATTTTCTTTGAAAATAATCTGTTTTTTCCTTATATATATGAAATTTGCTATTTCTTCGGAATCCCTTAAGGAAGCGCAAAAAACGATTGGGAGAATTTAACCTTGTGTCATTTATTTACTTATTTACTTATCCATTTTAAGATCCTAGGTCGAAGCCCAACATCTATCTAGATCTAGAACTGATGGAGCTGGTAGGGTTCAAGCTCAATAGCATGCCCTACTCGTTGGCATCAATTTAGTTAAGTACTGTTGACATGTTAAGACACGGAAAGCAAAGGAAAAGACGAACGAAAGAAAAATAAAAAATCTTGAGTTGATTTAGCACTTCTCGTGCTAACTCCATTTGGCCATCTCTTGCTTCTAGAGTAGCTAATAATTCCGGTTCTCGCATCCAGCAGTGGACCGGCTCTCCGACAGGTGTTTAAAGCAACCTGCTTTCTAGGCAAATTCAGAAAACTTGCCCAGGCACTTAGGTCCAAGAAGTTGTGCTAATTCTATGATGCAATGGTACAAATTGAAAATTTTCAACTACCTGTTTATTTTTTTGAAATTTTATGGATGGATTATGTTAATGTGGTTGTCGGAATTTAGTGACATGTGTCAGGAGGAATAGGTCGGATAAGGTTAGTGATAGCTATAATGAGATATGATGTTGATATTGTATGTATATTGTTATATGTATGTAGAAACTATATGTATGTAATTATGTAAAATTTTTATAATGAAATGTCTGTGTGTTCCACCATATATATAAGCGAGGCTGATTACTAATACGGATTAGTGATATGGTCTTGACAACATGGTGTCGCGATCAATGTCACGTGATACCTGAGTGTCACCATAGCAACAAGTAACACTTACCTAATATTTCCTTGGCATGATAATTTAGATAGACGCGTAACTCGCTGGAAGAGAAGAACGTGGTGAGACAATAACGAAAATACTTTTTTGAATAGAATACAAGAATATATTATCTACTTTCCTTACTTATTTACACGTGTAAAACCGTATCCTACCAACAGTGGTGCTTTGAAATGTTTTTGGTAGTTTTCTCGATCCTCTTTTCTGATTTTCTAATTTCATCTTTTTGAGATATTTGAGACGTTAGTAAAATTTAAAACTTCACTGTTCAAATATATTTTTGTATTCAACCTAACAACGAATGAGACGCATAGTCAATCTTGCCAAACGAAATAGTATTACTTATTGATGTCATGAAGGTAATCAGAAATCACAATTGTTGTATTTGAAAAAAATAAATCTGTCCAAAATTGTTATGTCATAAATGTCGTATTGTCAGATTACTCATGTAGCAGGCAAAGCCTTTTTTTGACCTACCCTTGTCTCAGTCCTGTAGCCATTCGACATTAAATTGTTAGGCAAAGGCTGCTTGCTGTTGGTAGAATAAGGTTTGACACGTGTAAAAAGCTAAGGAAAGTAAATGAATATATATTCTTTATTCTATTTGAAAATATACTCATTATTGTCCCTACCTTCTACTCTTCCAGCGACTTACGCATCTATTTCAATTACCATGCCAAGGAAATTTTATGTAATTGTTACTAGGGTGATACATAGGTGAGCAGGTGACGTTGGTCGCGATACCATGTCACCATATTGAGGTTACTAGATATCAGATTGTATGAATAAGTAATTAAATTGTAAATTCACAAGGTGTCTGAAGATTTCAATTATATATTCGATATAATTAAATTCCCAAGACTTGTGTGTATTCTTCTCTAGAACTACTCTACTGATAAGTATCATCTTGAACGTGATCCTGCTATGCATATCCCCTTTTAGTGCATATCGCTTATTTTATACGTTTGCACGATTAATAAGATCTCGCTTATAACTACCGGAATATACTCAGGAGTATCCTCAATATTCCGATAGTTGCCTAGCCAACATAACTAACAATTGTCCTGCTGAAAGATAGGATATAATATGGGGATCGTTAAAAATCCCTCACCCAGGGGTTGAGTGGGTCCAGGCTACTAATTCGAGGCTCTCATTGGCTCTCCTTATGAAATTCAGAAAACCGTTACGGACTAGCTTGATACGTTGGTATCTATGTAAATAGTTGCTGTTATTTACTTTCCCTTCTTAAATAGGTTTGAATTCCATAAATTGCGCTGGGTTAATTGTAGCTTTGTCTCTCTATCTCACTGCATCGTGACAACACATATAAAGCATCAATGTGGATACGACTGCAGCTCGCAAAGGATTATTTCCGCTACACCGTCCTTTGACTTTACACTCATTCTATTCAACACTGATCTTTACTCAGCATATCTCTCGCACCCCCTCAACAGCTTTCCTATAGCACCTTGGAAGAAGCCTTGACTGCCATCGGCATCAATGTACATGCGCGATTTTATGCTGTTCATGTTCTGCGTACTATGAAAGATGGAAACCGAAAAGACTGCACAATCAAAGGTCAGACACTGCAATGTTTGCAGGCAGGATTCCTCTTAAGAATTCAAAAACTCGCAACAGTTTTATTCGGAAGACCGATTGTTGTTTCCGCGTATCAATTCACTTTAAATAGGCAACAGCCTGGAAAGTTGTGGTTGACATCCCAGACCGCAACTATGAAGCTTTTGCGCATCTATCAGCACGCCCTAAAGGCAAAACCTTAGCAAGTAGAGAACAAGCAACAGTGCTTTCTCTTAGTCACGTAGGAGTTCCATCTAGCTGTATATTGGCTACACTACAGCAGAAAAACGATAATATGTTTCCCATTCCGCAGGATATAAGCAACTAGCGCCGAGTTCAAAGAGTTGTCTTACTGGCATGGTGCACCCCCTTACAAACTCTATTAGACGGCTTAGCAAATACCTTAGGAGCGATATATTACGTGTGACAGCATCCTGAGACGCAGCAGCTGTCTCACCTTTTCATTGCGTCTCCCTCTGCGAGGCAAATTTGTCAACATTGCAGTCGCAGCAAAATTTGGCTCCTTGATGCAACCTACCAAACAAATCGCTATGAGCTTCCTCTACTTCAGGTGACTGGAATAATAGCAACAATTTCAACTTTTACCTCTTGTTACTGCTTTATGCGCAACGAGACAATTGCAGACTATCGTTAGCTGATGGGCCAATTCGGCGAGATATCTCAGGACTTTAGCATCAACTGTCATGAACAAAAAATCACATTTGTTATCGACCAGGAACTTGAATTGATGACTGCGATATCTGAAATAAACCTAATGGCAGGCACAGCGCTCTACCAGTGACATATCAGTAAGAACATCTTGGCAAAGCATAGGTCATCTTTTAGCTCACAAGAATTATTTGAGGGGTTCTTAAATTCATGGAATGTGCTGGCAAGCTCGCCCACCAGTGTGAGCTATACAACAAATCTTGTAGAGATGCTGGTATCAATCACAGGGCATGTGATGCGCTATCTTGAATCAATTTGGGTTGTCCATGAGGATAAATTTGATGGTGCATGGATGAACTGCATTCTCCATTTTGGCAGTACGACAACGTCTCGAGTGAAGAGTGCACACACTGTAAAAAAATAGATTGGAGTATCAACTGGTTAATACTGCGTGTGTTTGTAAGGCTTGGACTAGAGCTTCATACAAAATAAATTATTGTCTCTCAAGTGATCTCTTGTCTGTAGGTATGGCCATAAGGCTTACATGCGACTGCCAATTGGCAATTGTTCGAGGAAAAAACGCCAAGGACCGTGCTTTCAGCAACCTACGACTAGGGCCAATGTTTGCAGCAGTGATGGGGGACATATCAGCGGTAGGTTTACGTGCTGCCCATGCACAGTATGGACGGTGCATGGCAACAACAGACTGTTTTGGTCTCACGAGAACAACGATGGGATAATCTCGCTCTCATGAGTATCGAATGCGTGGAAATCGGCCCCTCAACGTTGTTGACTTCCATACACATTGATGGATAAGATTGCCAATGTGCAGCAATGTCATGGTAGAAACTACCTTATGGCAAACATTTTGAAAAGGCCTAACGAGACTTATGAAGCCGAATCATCGCCTTCTCGTCGACGAAGAATTCACCAATATCTGATTGCACTTCCATCAGAGTTGGATGTCTCTGATCCCGCTCCTATGCAAGGGCGTGGCAGACCATCAGGATCAACGACAAGGCCGCCCTCAGAGTTGGAGCATATATTAGCTCAAACAGCAGTGGAACAGCAATAAAGAAAATGTAGGCTGTGCCATGGTGGAGGTCATAACGCGCGTTCATGCAGAACTTTTAGTGTCTCAAGGGCAATATAATGGTTCAACTATGGGGTGAATCGTTTTTTTGTAATCTGCTCCTGCTCTTCTATTTTACAATCTAATGTTGTTGTTTATACCAGCAAGCGCTAGTCTATTATATAATCAAACACAGGGAAAGTTACTAGTACTGGAACTCCACAAATTATACAAGGAAATCATCGTCTACATTATTTCATGTGTTGTTGATAGAATCGTACATTTATTATAGCAAGAACGTTAATTCTGAATAGAGTTTTGTAAACTATGAGTGTAAAGTCAATGGGCGACTTATTTATTCCGGTTGAGTTGGGTTAATTGCGGTTTCCGAGCTAAAGTCTGGAGCCAATGAGAGCCTCGCATTAGCAATGTAGACCCACTCCAGCCCCAGGTGAAGGATTTTTACCAGAAACTGAGGGATTTTTAACGATTCCCTATAATATCCTGTATTTAAATAAATGTCAAATTTTTCAAAAAAAAAAATCAAAATGTCTTTATCGAAATTTTTCTAATTCTTTGTCTATAAATCCTTTTTTTGAAATAATTTGAAAAAGTGAGTGGCTATTTAACCACTTTCCATAAGTCTTCATCTTAGGATATTTCTATAAATTAAAAAAGGTTTGTGGGGGATAGGGGGCTCTACTGGAAAGATATCCTTGATTCAGTTGAGTAGTTTAGATATACAACATATATATCAAAACCTGTGCTTTACTTCCCAATCTAACCATGATAACTGTTAACGGTATTATTATTTTTCTTAAATAAAATCCAAGCTAGTGGGATCTCTGCTCGCTTTCACGAAATATATGATTTACACTATTTCGTTCGGCGAAATTGGCTATACATCTCATTCGTAACTAGATTCAAAACAAAAAAATTTTTGATTATTGAAATTTTTGAATGTTATCGTCATTTCGAATAGCTCTTAGAAGTGAAAATACAAAAAGAGTGAAGGATTAAGATCCAAATACACTTCAAAGCACCATTCAATTATATCCCACGACTCCAAAAAAATATAGAAAAAAAACATCAATTTATCCCATCTGCATCATTGAATTAGTACCACCCGGATAAATCAGAAGATCGTCCTAGCACTCACTTAAATCCTTATGGGGACCTCTATCGTCATTCCTAAAAATCATTATCTTAACAGTTAAGATTTTGGAAATAAAATTTCACGAACCTAATCATCATCAAAAATATGATTGGTGTACTAGGGAGAGTAAGGAGGCGGCGCTTCTCCTTGCTCGTCCATCCCCCCACCGAGTATCTCCTCCCGATATCTACGGAGTTGGATATCCTCCCTTCTCGATCCACCGTTTGCCCCAGACACCCGAGCTGCAGCCCTAGCAGCTGAGCTTGCGGCTTCTACATCGTCGCTTTAGGACGCAGCGTTTTTCTTTCTGCGACTGTACAGAAAAACACCCAAAGAGATGCAGAGGACAGTCAATAGGATAGCTCCAATACTCATGAAGCTAGCCATCCTAAGCTTTTTCTCCTCCGCTTGACTGACTGTATACTTGATATTGATGAACAGTCAAAGAAGGGATAGAGAGAGATCGCAGCCATTTCTGATTGGTGTTGATATTTATGTTTGCTTTAAAATATTTGTGAATGACCACGAGATTTGGATTAAAGAATGATTTAAGAAGTATCTTTGGTGAATTATTGAAGATTGACATAGATGATACTGAATGATTGACAGTCTTATATAGTTATTGACTGATGACTAAAAGTAATGTCCTTGTACAGAACATAGGTCACTTACTGCGCGTTTGGCATTTTGTTAGTTAATTTGATATGACTTCATTGCATTGCATTGCATTGTATTGCAACAAGCTGTTTTCTCGCCTATCACTTTAAGGTTATTCCAATAACTTGGATTAGTTCCAAACAATACTTCAACAACAAAAATAATAACGCCGAATGAGGGCATGAACTTGCTTTTTTTGACTTCCTCTGAGCAGTTATACTCAGAGATCATGCAATGATTTACAAGTATTGTATAGTATGGTAGCTATTTTATCACCACGTGTAGCGTTAAGACGATTTTGAACTATATTTATTTTAAAGTAAAACGATCATGCATATTGATTATGCATCAAATTATCTAATCAATCCGGAAATAATTCAGAAACGTCACATTAAGACCAAATTCTGTTTTTTAATGGCTCTGAGATTTTCAGGCAGAAATATTAACTTTCCAAATGTCTTGAAAGTTACACAGTTAGCCGCTTCCAGAATTAAAGCTATTAATAAGCTTTTTCTTATATCAGACATCCAGCTTCGTTATGTCTTATCTTTACATCTTCTGGAGCAAATATATTTTGCATGCTTGCTACTTATATATAGATTAAAATTTGCCGCTAGTTGGTCAACCGTGTCGGATAAAGAATCCGATGCTCATGAATCTAAGGATAGAACGTGTTAGTTTAACATTTGTGTAGATGTTCACATTTTCTTAGCGATGGGTATTAGGTGCAGTAATGTTATTATCTTACTTACAACACTTCTAACTTCAATCAGGCCTTCTAGAGACATTCAAATAGAGCAGTTTCAAATGTTATTGGTACTTCAAAGCTTCATTAATTTCCTCAAAATGCTATTTTCAAAGGTAAATACTTATCGATGTGTTGCAATACTGTTACGTGTAATTTCAACATAAAGTTACGCAGGATTATTGTAAATATGTAGCTTTATGCCATTTATTCGAGTACTATTTATTCCTGAAATTTTCATTTGTAGAATATGAAAAGATGTTAGGTATTAACTAGAATATAACCTTAATGATATGAAATAGGTTAAATCCGTTGAAGTTGTAGGATTTAGAATCAGCATATTATGATTGGCTGGACAAAAATACGGGTTTTCTGTCCCACTCGCCTATCATAGTTACGATAAGTGTGTGAAGTGGGGCTAAACTAAAGCCAACCGAGAAAATAATACCGTCAACGAAACAACATCAATATGTGACCAGCTTTCTGTGAGTTTACAGACGGGGGCTTAACATTTACAAATTTAATCACTTCGTCAAGAAAGAGATGAATTTCCTGGGTAGATAATCGATAAAATATTTTTGATAAGCTTTTTACTCGAGATTCACAAGATAGACTTATCCAAAACAAATAAAAATAGAGCAAATGTATCGACCCGTGGAAAAGGCACGACTTGATTGATGTTGGCTATTACGTTTATCTTTTGATGGCAAAATTGGGAATAAGATAAGAAAATTTTAAATTCAGGTTGCTCTCTGCTCATACACGAATCACGCCGCTAATTGTGATTATTTGCTGCTGTTAAGTGGGCTTGGGCTTTACGGACTCTTGCATAGGCGCCGAACTGCAGTAGTTGTCCATGTGATATGATTGTTGACATAGCAACGCTTTTCCAACAACTTCAAAATCAACCTCAAATATAACGTCCTTGATAATCACGCTTATATACTTTCAAGTTTATTAGATAAAAATCTGTCATGGCCTATTAATTAAATTCTTATAGTCTCTAAAGAATCACTATTTAATGATGGTATAGAAATTAACAAGCCATGGTGGTCCCTTCGTGTTTTACAGGTCAAAATCACCGTCAATCAATATCATTCAATGAGAAAACTCTATATCTATTGATTTATCAAGCGTGCAAAAAATCCTGGTGCAACAGGTAATGAGGATGAAGCACTTAGAAAAAGTGTGACTGACGGGAACAAGCTCATCAATATCTTAAACCATCCAAGTAGTTAAAATGCCATTTTAATCACAATGAGAAGATCAATATTTTAGCTTGAAAAACTCAAGGCCACTCAATTTTGTGATTGCTTTGAAGTATTGATGCTCCATGGTCTTTTACCAAATCATATTGGATAATGTGACGATTGTGAGTTTTTCCAAAACTGCTAGACAACCCGAAGCATCAGCAATATGCGTGATCGAGATATTTGCAGCATGAATTTATGAGAATAAAGTGCTAACGAGATAGTAGCGATGGACTATCGATCATACTACCAACTATTGATAGACTGTGGTATGGACCAGGGGTAAGACTGCCAAAACCAAGCCAAAATATCTCAATAGCATGCAATTACTGGCCATTGACAATTCTGTATAGCTTCGAACTAATATAAGTTATCACAAGAATCTGGGAGTCATGGGTGAAAAAATAGCATATTGAAATGCAATGCAATGCCGTGATGTTAAGCAGACTTGCAACAGGCCAAGGACGCTTTACTTGGCCCACGATATCTACACTCATTGAGCTATATATCATAGATAGATAATTCAGCAAGTCTTGCGACAATATCTACATAGGACTGTATGTCGTCCGGTCTGAGTATTTTCAAAACTTCATTTACCATCATAAAACTCAAATTGAAAATGTTTCCCCTTTTCAAATTCTGAATCTTTTTAATGTAATCGAAAAATATCAAAAATCAAAGCGATTTCCTTCCGTCACTTCCTTCATCATGATCATCCATCAAAGCCAAGTGCCTCAGATATTCCTGCGGAGGAAAAAATCTTAGGATGGCTAGCTTTTTGAGTATTAGAGCTATTGCATTGACTATCCTCTGCATCCCTCTGGGTGTTTTTCTGTACAACCGAAGAAAGAAGAACGCGGCGTCCCAAAGCGAGGATGCAGAGGCCGCGAGCTCAGCAAACAGAGCTGCAGCTCGTATGACTGGGGCAAACGGTGGATTGAGAAGGGAGGATATCCAACTCCGTGGATATCAGGAGGAGATACTCGGTGGGGGGATGGACGAGCAGGGAGAAGCGCCGCCTCCCTACTCTCCCTAATATTTAAAACTTTTTTTTGGATGAATTGGAGGTTCGTTAAATATCATTCCCAAAAATTTTGAAGAGACATGCTAATTTTTGTTAGGCACGATGAAAAAAATATCGAGATGGATTCTTGTGAGTACTGGGAGAATAGCTGACCCATTCAGGCGGTACTAACTCAATTATGCTAATAGGACAAATTAATTTTTTTTTTTTTTTGGAGTCATAGGGTATTATTGAATTTTGTATTTAATAGTTTGGGTGGTTTATTTGTTTCTGATTTTTCTTTTCTCATTTTCTCATTTTCTCATTTTCTCATTTTCTCATTTTCTCATTTTCTCATTTTCTCATTTTCTCATTTTCTCATTTTCTCATTTTTTTATTTTCACTTTTTTAGTTTAATTATTATTTTTTTTTTTTTGGAACTTCAATATTATTTAAAAATTTAATGAACAATAATAATTTTGGTTTGGGTATGGTGTGGAATGTCGAAGTTGTACAGTCAATCTCTTCGTACAAAATTTAATGAATTAGATTTCTCTGAAATGCGTGAAATGTTTTATTGCGATTGTTTCTCCCAAAATGTAAAATATTTTACTTATTTCCCAAGAGTGTGGTACTGCTGGCTAACTAGTTGTATTTATGGTTAATGTTTTATACTCCAACCTAACACTTTTAGTATCAAGGGAAGTAATGTGATAGGCTTCACCTTGAACAACTCAAAGATAGAAGAGCAATACGAAAAATATGTAATTCTTATATTTAGCTAAGAAGTGCGTGAAGATTAATTACAAAGAGCAAGACCATTTAAATACTATCCCATCGCATTCCTCGAATCCCCTCGAACGCCATAGAATTTGCTTTAACAAAATACAACCGAAGACTCAATGAATCTTCTAGATTTGTCCCTGAGTATTCGTTTAAAAATAAAAGAATGATTTACACCCCTTTATAGATTACAAGGATAATTAATTATCCTGATTAATAATTATACCAGGGTATTTTAGGCGAGGGCACTAAGCCCGAGCTCGTAACAAGGGTTGTAACCCTCACAAGTAATCCCTTTTGTTCTAATCCTTTTTTTAAGTTAGCAAGCTTATTTAAATGCCTAGGGTTCTCTGTGACATTTTCCCATTTTCTCGGGGTACTAGAATTAATAGAAACTAATGATCATTATTTTCCACTCCATGTATCTTTCGTTAATTTTTAATTACTGCACATAAAACAAAATTGTTCAATTAAGGACTCGTTGGCAGTGTCTATAGATGAAAGAGAGTTATCAGTTGATATTTTTGTAATATCATTCACAATTGTACATTCCTACTCCAAAATGCTGGAAAATTTCAGATTGAACAAATATTTTAAAATTATTTTACTTATTAATATCATAATTATGCGGAATCGATTTTTAGAATGGTGTTGTTAGCTTCTTGCGACCAAGGAATAAAATATCGACTTTTCGGAAAATACTCACAATCGTCATGTTTTCCAATATAATTTGGGTATAAATCCATGGAGCATCAATGCTTTCAAGTAACAACAACATTGACTGGCCCTGAGTTTTTCAGGCCAAAAGATTGACTATTCCATTGCAATGAAAGTGACACTCATTACTGCTTCGTTTATTTAAGTTATTGGAAAGTTTGTTTTTTGTCAGTCACACTTCTTCTAAGTGTTACGTTCTCACCATCCATAGAGCAAAGATTATTTCACTCGCTTGATATATCTATAGAATTAGAGTTTGCTGATTGGGTGATAACGTCAGAAAATGATTTCGACCTGTATAGCACAAAGGGTCGAACGTGACTTAATATTATCTTCAAAAATATTGCAAGGCGAATCTCTAGAGGCAATAAGATTTTAAATAATAGGTCATGAAATATTTTGAATAAATGATCTCGTCAAGATATGATCATGAGTTTCAAGGATGTTGTATTTAAAGTCGGTATGAGAGTCGCAGCTGGAAAGCGTGGCCATACCAACTGATAATCACATCATCTTGGAAGTTACTGTAGCTCATCGCCTACGCTAGAGTCCACGAAGCACAAGTCCACCTAACAGCAACTACTAATCACAATCAACTGCGTGACTCGTGTACGAGCAAAGAGCAACCGAAATATAATTTTTTCTTGTCTAATTTTCCAGTTTTAATACAAAGGTATGAACGAAAAAGCCAACATCAATCAGGTCGCGCCCTTCCCACGGGCCGATACATTTGCTATATTTTTATTTGTTTCGCGTAAGGCTATCTTTTAAATCTCGAGATATAGCATCTATTATTTTTCTTATCAATTGAATACCTTTAAAATTCATCTTCTTCTTGACGTAGTGATCAAATTTCAAAATTTCAAAATTTCAAGCCCTGTCTTTAGAGATGAAGAAAAGTAGGCACATTTTGTTGGTCGTCAGATTGTCGAGAGAGTTATTTTCTCGGCTGGTTAAATCCCCACCTCAACCCCTTGTCGCACCGATAATAAGCGAGAGGAACAGCAACACAGAAAATTTTGCCCTGCCAATCATGTTATCAACTTCTAAAATATCATAAAGGTTATGTTCTTATTAGTACCTCACATCTTCTCATATTCGAAAAATGTAAATTTCTGGAATAAAAAGTATTAAGCTACGTATTTACCTTAAGCCTGCGTAACTTTAATTGAATTGAGGCTCGCAACAATAATGCAACACATCGATGAGTTTTTACGCTTCAAAATAAAGATTTAACAAAATTCCAGGAGCTTTGGAGTGCCAAACATATTCAAACTCCTTGATTTCAATACTCCTAGAAGGCCTGGTTGGTGTTCCAAGTTGATAATATTAAAAAGCTAGCTTGCAATTTGCAACTCAATTAGCCTCTGCTTGCCCCCTTGTCTTAAAAACAATCACAAACGTATATGATTGTTTGATTAGCTTGCACAAGTACTTGATAAATAAGACTCTTTTATGGATCTTCATTCCTAAGATTGACAAGCTTGCGTCGTGCAAAGGAAATTAGTGTAGGTCAAATGTGTTGATGCTTGGGAAAAAAGCATGACTTGCTTGATGTTTTCTTATATATACGTTCATATCTCAGAATCTTGGTAGTAAAAGCGGGAAAAGTAGAGAAAGGACTTAGAAATTAGTTTGTTCTTTGCTCATAGACCAATCATGGACCTGTTAGTAGTTATTGGTTATAAGTTGTTAATATCTGGACTCAGGCCTCGGAAGCACCCTTGTTGGCGCCGAGCTTCAGAAGTTGCCAATGTGATAGATATGATTGTTGGTATGGTAACGCATTACTAAGTATGACTTCAATACTAACATCAAATGCAACATCTATGATGATTATGCTCACACTTTTCGAAATTTCAATCAAAGGACCATCAATAATTTATAATAAACAACCTCATTGCCTAGAAATGGTGGACATCTACATAGAGTTTTAACCAACTCGTTTTTCCCCTTGGTTTCATGGGGCTCGAAATCATTATCCGACAAGGTTGTCCAACCAGCGGCAAACTTTAATCCCAAAGGTAGAAACAAACGTGCAAAATATTCTTGCTCTAGAGTAAGTGAAGATAAAACAGATTCAAGATCGATGTCAAATAAAACAGAAAGCATACAAATTACTCAAATTCTCGAAGCGGTTGGCTGTATAACTTTCAACACAAAAAAATAGTTTATATTATCGCCTGAAGAACTTAGGGCCATTCAAAAACAGGATTTCGTCTGGCTATAGAAGCTTCACAGTCCTTGACTGTGACCGTATGAACTATGTGACGTTTCAAAATGATCTCCGGAATAACTAGATAACTTAATGGATGATCAGCAAGCATGAGCGATTTTACTTTGTCTTAAACATGGTCGAAAATCGTGTTAACACTATACAAGGTATTCGACTATCTTACCACATACCACTGGTAGACAATGGAATAAATCCTGAACATCAATGATTTTGGTATGTCAGAAAAATAAGTGTCATACCATCACTTGTTGTGATTGTTACAGAATTATTTTAAACTAATCAAAATCATTGGAATGAGATTGAGTTGATAGATAGAAAACCAACTTCTTGTAATGCAATGCAATGCAATGCAATGCTGTGATGTCAATTAAAATAGCCAATAGCCAAAGACGCAAGAATTGACCAATGCTTTGTACAAGGAAAATACTTTTAGTCATCAGCCAATAACTATATAAGACCATCAATGATCCAGCATCAAACGTAATATGCCACAACATTTTTAAATAATCTCAGTCTATCAAAATCTTTTAAAGCCAACATAAAAATCAATAAAAACAAGAAATGACTGCGATTTTCCTTCATCGCTCTCTTCATCATGAATATGTCTCCATTAATAAGGCATCCATTGTAGATAAAGACTTCTTCAAGTCTTAAGCAAATATCTATATAAGATCGTCTGTCATTTGGCTTCAGCATTATCAATTTTCTAAATTTAATAGAATAATCATTTCAGATTTAGATTCAAACTAAACGCCCTCGAATCTATATTTTAAAAAAATCTTTATCATATTCTTTAAAAAAACATCAAAAATGGTTGCGATCTTTCTCCGCCACTTCCTTCATCATCATCCATCAAAGCCAAGTGCCCCAGTCAGTCCTGCGGAGGAAAAAAAGTCGAGGATGGCAAGCTTCATGAGCATTGGAGCAATTGTGATGACTGTCTTCTGTATCTCTTTGGGTGTTTTTCTGTACAACCGAAGAAAGAAAAACGCGGCGCCTTAAAGCGAGGATACAGAGACTGCGAGCTCAGCCAACAGAGCTGCAGCTTGTATAACTGGGGAAAATAATGGATTGAAAAGGGAGGATATTCAGTTACGCGGATATGAGGAGTAGATTCTTAGGGGAGTGAAGGATGAGCAGGGAGAAGCGCATCCTTCTTAATCTCCCTAAAATTGCAAATTAATTTTTTTGGTGCTTTGGAGGTTCGTTTAACGTCAAATTTATAGCTTTGAGTAGATAAGCTAACTTTTTAGGCATAATGAAAAGAATATTCATTTGAATTTAGTGAATGCTGGGATGATTTTTGATTTATTCGTGAGGTACTAATTCATTGATGTGGATAATAGAAATTGAAACAATTAAACTGGTTGTTTTTAAAATTGTGGGATATTTTGGATTCTATGATTAGAAGTGATTTTGGTGCTTATGGAGGTTTTCTCTTTTCTCTCTTTGTTGTTTCTTTGAAATATTGATAAACGAAGATCTTAAAGAAAACATTTATTTTTGTCTTATATTTCGTGGCGTGTGTAGCTACGTACTAGTTGTATGACGAATGCTGTTTTAAGAAATTGAATGAAAAACATATTTCTATAAAAGTGATCAATGATTGTTTTTGTTTCTATTTCAAATGACTTAAACCTTTCATTTCCTTCAACTTTGGCTTCTACTACCAACCTTACTTCTTTATTATACGTACTAGTATTATACTTCAATATATCTTGTTAGTAGCCCAGGCTGTATCCTCCTTTTATCTAGACGTCTACTTAGATTAAGCATATCATAGGACGAGATGTCTATTATAGGTATATGTCTCTCTTCTTTGAACATCTCGATTTTACTATGCTTTGAAATACATTTCTGATTGGCTCTTAGTTTTTATAGTTCATAGTTCATAGATTATAGTATATTTTTTTTAAAAAAAACCAAGTACCCTGAGTTCGCCCATCGACCTTATTTGGTTCATTTCTGCATCTTATTCAATATGTAAATGATTTTCCAATCAATGGAAAGCGACTTTTAGATTTGATGCGATTTTTCAAGAGTTAAATTAAATATATCAGCCTACAATTTTAAGGGGCTGCAAACGTTTAAAGAAAGATTAAATTAAGGCACATATTTTATGGTACTAATACATTTTCCGGATATCTCATTTATAATTTCAAATATCATATATTAGTTTAGTAATGCAATATTTATTTTATATGTAAGATTATTTAGTAATTTATGTAAAGAAAACCATTTTTGTGAGACTGGGGCTATCGATATTTCTATCAATACGTAAACTACTCATACTTTTTTACAACTTCGAAGGCTTCGATTTTCTTTAGTATATATCATTGGATAACAATAAGGTTTTGAACTTTTGCCAAAAACTTTGATAAGAGGAATCAAAGCTTGCGATAGATGGCGTTGTTTACAGTTACTAGCCGGCTTTCCAGTTGCCACATGGATAATTTAAGACTTCGGACCAAAAATCATTTACTACTAGATGATTACTATTCCTAATTTGTAACAGAAAAATAAATTTACATGAGGATTTACCCTTCCTAGATTAGGTTTGGAATAATTTGATTGCTAGAATTTTCAACCTTGATGACAAATATAAACACCGCCCAAAATTCATCTTTCTTTATTGTTTATCAAGAAATTCCCTGTCGATTTGTTTAGAAAAGCTACCTTAACTTTTCTAATATGTTATATTCTACTTATCAAATTTTTATTGATAGCTCTGAAACGGAGTCCATGAATTCTTTCTACTCGAAATGTGTTGGAAATTATGACTCTTAGTCAAAGAGCAATATTTTCAATAGAACTACAAGATTTACTAACCTAGAATTCGAAGACAAATAGTGTTTTATAGGTTATGTTTACAGGACATGAATTTATTATGTTGTCCTTGGTTTTGCTCAGACTTATTGTCTTGTGTTGCTATCCATTGTCTTAGACACGTTCTTTTGTCTTAGACGTGTTCTTTGTCCCAGAGACCATTGTCTATAGTTTTATAGTAGGAAAAGCGTTGAGGGACTGATATACATAATTTGTATATGAAATACATGTACATAAATAGGCAAGAGCTTTGCCTTTAATCTACAAGAAAAATAACAATATATAATTTGACTTATCTTTACGCTATTACTAGACATCTCTCATAAAATGTTATAGATTATGAGCTGGGAAGGTATTAGTAGGCATGTGTTGCAGACCTTTTGCATGTAAAGGAAGATAGTAATAGCTTAACTAGTTTGTTGTAGAAAGGTAATGAATGTTATGAATATCTATTAATTAGGTTAGGGTTAACTAGCTAAGTGAATAAATATTCTACAGAATTTATAAGTTTGTATGCTACTGTGCGCTCGCTTATTCTTCGCTTACGTTTACATAACTACCACTAGCTCAGAAGAGCAAACAGCACATACATCACACGCAACAGCCAAATATACTTGTGCTAGGTGCAACACTATATACAATATAAAAAGACTCTTCTTTAAATACAACTGATTAAAGATTGTTAATTCTAGCACATTTCTTCATAAATCATTGATATATTTATTTGCAATTATTTGTATACTAACAAATTCCTTGTTTGTTCAAGCTCAAGTCTTGCAATTTTACAACAAAATGCTGCACTATAAGTGTCGTTGGAAGTTTCTATTCCCGATGACCCGAATCTAGAAGGATTTACTCTTTATTTAAATAAACTTGAAAAAAAAGGGGTAAATCAGTTGAACTAGCTAAGATCAGGGAAATTAGATATAGGGATGCCGTAATTAGCCGAATATATAATGCAGAAAGGCTAAATGATTAACAGTTATAGTTATTTAACCAGTATTATTCCAACAAAAGGTGACATGGAAATTTATAAAAAAAAAATATTAAATAAGCCAAACTTGAAAACAAGAATTGTAAATATAATATCAAAATAATTCAGATACTCCGAATTAAAACTGAATAAAATTGAGCTAGGAACTAATTATCTTCAACTGGTTCTCGGACTATAAATTATGTTTATCAATTTCCATTTTATGTTTTGCAGAGCTTAAATCAACTCCTGGACAGCTCAGTTGTCCCAAATAGAGACATATAAAGTTCAATCATTTAATAATTTCGTGTGCTCAGAGGTGGTACTGAAATATAGAAGAAAGCTTTTAGAGAATAGTAGAAATACAGAATGAATAAATTAGGCTTTGAATAGGATCAATTAAGATGATTAGAAGACTAAAGATAACTTCCCTAGATACTAGGATTTCGAATTAAATTATAAATAATTGAAAAAAAAGGCAAGTTAGTAGAATCTCTTATCATTTTTATAAACATATAATTTAGACTTTTTAGTTGACAAGATTGACGAAACATCTCATTCGTGAATAGGTTCAATATAAAATAATTTTGATCTTAATAGATTTCATTTTTTTAAACGTTTCAAATAGCCCCAAAAAATGCAAATGCAATAAGAGGCATAAAAAACCACCGTTACCACCAAAAACATTTCAAAACACGAAAACACGAAAACACGCAATCAAAAATCCAAAACTTCAAATAAAACAGCCAATCAACACATATCAATTTCACCTATCCGCAGCAATGAATCAGTACCTTAGAAACAAATCAAAATCATCCCAGCACTCACTGAAATCCTTTCAGATGGTCCTTTCATCTTCACTAAAAAATTAGCTTGTCTATCCAAAATTACAGAAATCATATTTAACGAACCTCAAACTCTTTTCGAATTTGAATTTATATATTCAAGGAGAGTAAGGAGGCGGCGCTTCTCCCTGCTCATCCATCCCTCTCCCACGAATCTCCTCCCGATATCCACGGAGTAAGATATTCTCCCTTCTCAATCCACCGTTTGCCCCAGTCATACGAGCTGCAGCTCTGTTTGCTGAGCTCGCGGCCTCTGCATCCTCGCGTTGGGGCGCCGCGTTTTTCTTTCTTCGGTTGTACAGAAAAACACCCAAAGAGATGCAGAGGATAGTCAATGCAATTGCTCCAATACTCATGAAGCTTGCAATCCTCAGTTTTTTCTCCTCCGCAGGACTATCTGGGGCACTTGGCTTTGATGGATGATGATGAAAGAAGTGACGGAGTGAGATTGCAAACATTTTCGTTTTAATTTAATATTTATTTATTTAAAAATATGTTTTATTTTGAGGATAAGATTCGAGGTTTAGGTGTGAATCTGTATATATATATATATATATATATATTATGAAATTCTTGTGAAATGAAAAATGTCGACAATTCTAAAGCTGGACAAAAGATAGGCTTATATAGATATTGACTTACGACTAGAAGAAGCCTCCGTCTACAATAGATGCCCTATTTGAAAATAGACATCAATGGCCAGGTAATGCGTCTTTGGCCTATTTCTGGTTTTCTTAATGTCACTGCATTGAATTGCATTGCAATCTACGGTCTTTCCACCAATCATTCCAAGATTTTTCCAATAGCTTGAGTTGGTCTAAAGCAATACGGCATCACTCATAGATAGTGACAGCATGGGAATGACATATTTTGGCATAGTTTTCGCAGTTTTTCTCAAAGTTCATGTCACGGTCTACCAGAAGAGTATGGTATGGTAGCTAGTCTATCGCCGGCTATATCATCAACACCATTTTCACACACATTCATGCAAGACATATCTCAATCACGCATATTGCTGATGCTTTGGGTCGTCTTGTCAATTTTGAAAACATTCGACTTTGTCAGCTTGCCCAATAAAGTTTTGGTATAAGATCATGAAGCACCAAAACTTCTATGCGGCTACTAATTTGACTGGTTCTGAGTTTTTATGGCCAAAATATTGGCTTTTCTATTGTGATAAAAGTGACACTGTTGACTATTCGATGGCTTAAGTTATTGAAAAGTTTGTTCTTCCGTCAGTCACATTTCTTCGACGAACTTCATCCTCGCTACTTCTTGGTCAATTCTTTTCGCTCGCTCGATATACTTTTGGAATTAGAGTTTGCTGGTTGGATGGTATGGAAATACAATGATTTCGAGCTGCATAGCTCCAAGGTGGATTGTATTTTATAAACTTCTATTTAATCATTGAATGGCGAGTCTTTACTAGCAATGAAAATTAAATATTATGAAAAATTCCAAGTTGATGATTTCGATAATATGTGAAAATGATTTTCAAGGATTTTGTATATGATGTCGGTAATTAAGTTCTCATAGGAAAAGCATTGCCATACCAACCATCACATTATATCACATTAGCAGCTACTGCAGTTTGTTGCCAATACTTGAGCCTACAAGGCCCGTGTCCAGCTATCAACATTTAACTACCAACAAGTTCGTAGTTGGTATATAGGCAAATAGCAATCTGAATTTAAAGTTATTCTCTGGTTTTCCATCTTTTTACTACAAGTTAGTTACGTAAAAATTAACGTTAAGCAAGCTCTGCCTTTCACGAGCGTTGACACATTCACGTAAATCTGAGTTATTTTGTATAAGACGTACTACTTGACAATTTTGAGATTAAATTTTCATAAAAGTTTATTATCAGTTATATCCTTAATGAGGCCAGTCAGAACTCAATTTCGAATAATTTACAGTTGGAAAGAACTGCGGATGATTAATCAGTAAAAACCACTGCAAACACATTAATAATCATATCTAACATTTTTGACGTCAATTATCACAATCCAATTATTTTGAAGTTAAAATTTAGTTTGCATGAGAATACTGAAGTACCAAAGCCATAGCTTGAAGAATTATTTCCGGGGAAAAAAGAATATTATTGGAGTAGTAATGGAATATTAAAATTGGCATGTTTTTTTTAATTGAATGTCATTATCTTTGAAGACATATAAATACTGCTTCTTCATCTTCTATTCCCCAAAAATTACGTATTATGATACAAAAGTTATTGCGAAAATTTTCTGATTGTGAGTCCGATGATTGAATAAATATTGATGGTGTTACTAGCATGGCCGTCTGAGTATGGTGTAAATCAGATTGTTATGGCGTAGTTTTCAATTACAAATGCTCTCGACGAAACTCCAATTCCTAAACGCTTTCAGATCTATTCAAATGTATTGGATTTAAGTTTCAACTCCGATCGGTCTCTATAGGTTTAAGGCTACCTTGACGGAGTGATGAGTATATTAATCCATGCTTTGCTACTTCAGAAACCGAAAGCTAGTCACAATTTGATGACGCTTGGGTCGATGCGAATATTATTTTTCGGCTGAGCAAAGTCACACCTCGCACTCTAGTTGTACCCAGAATATGTGGTGAGGGATACGATACGTAAATGACAACAATAGAGTCAACCCTCGGCTAATTTCGTTTATTAGTTCAGGAGAAAAACCTAAGTTATTCAAGGGTCTAAATCGTGTGAATAACCCCACAATTATGTTTCTATAGCAACATAACATTGAAACATCCATTAAAAAACATCCATTAAAAAACATCCATTAAAAAACATCCATTAAAAAACATCCATTAAAAAACATCCATTAAAAAACAAATCAACCCTACAACAATCGAAAAATAACGAAAAGTTGTTAATTAAGTCAAGGCTTCGAGGATTCGTTCATGAACCAATTAGCTGTTCAAAGTGCAAATGTAAGGAAGCTTGAGATACAAAGTGCTTGCTTTATATTAGCTTTTACGGTAATATCCTAGTTCTATAAATATTTCAAAATAAAAACAGAAAGGGTTAAGCGAAAACCATGCCCAATAATTCAAAGCACCAAATCCAAAAAATCCCTTTTCCTAAAGAAATTGCCTGATGATCTTCTTGAATTTGTACTATCCACATGATTGATTTAGTACCGCCCGAAACGATCAGAAATTGTCCCAGCACTCACTGAATTCATCTGAATATTTTCTTCATTAGTACTAAAAAAAAATAAGAATGTCTGGTCAAAATTATATAAATGATTTTTTACGAACCTCAGAATATTCATTGCATGAATTAAAATTTTTAAGGATAGTTAATAGGCGGCGCTTCTGCCAAGTATCTCTCCCGGGTATCCCCGAAGTTGGATATCCCCCTCTCTTGGTCCACCGTTTGCCCCAATCATATTATCTGCAGCCCTATTAGCTGAGCCCGCAGCCTCTGTATCGTCGCTTTGGGTCGCCGCGTTTTTATTCATTCGATTGAACAGAAAAATAAACAAATAGAAGCAGAGGATGATCAATGTAAACGTTCCAGCGATTACGGAGATAAATATCAAATCTTTTTTCTTCACCGCATGACTGGCTAAGGGGCTTGGCGCAAATGTAAAATAAAGGTATTGACGGAGGTATATCGCAACCATTTTTGATTTACTTAAATAAACATAAAATATTGTTTTTAAAATAAAGGATTCAGTGGTTTAATATTTGAATCTATTTATGAAATGAATACCATGTGAATGGTAGAATACTGATAATGCTGAAATCAGGCTAAAGACGATCTTATATGAATATTGACTGAAGAGTAGAAGAAGTCTCTTACTACAATACATGCCTTATTGAGTAAATGCATCATTATGATGAAGGAAGCTATAAAAGGAAATCGCAACCATTCCGAACTTTTATTAATATATATGTTTGATTCATAATTTTTTGACAGACTGAGACTTTTTAATGAAAAAATGATTTCAAGCTAAATTTTTTAAAATTTTCTGGCTTAGTACTTTTGATGCTGAATAATTGATGGTCTTATTTAATTATTGACTGATGACTAAAAGTGGTTTCCTTGTACAAACCATGGGTCAATTCTTGTATCTTTTACCATTTGCTATTTTACTTGACATCACTTTATTGCATTACATTGAATTGAACTGCATTACAAGAGGCTGTTTTTTAACCTATAAAATCAAGGTTATTCTAATAATTTTGATTAGTTTAAAACAATTCTGCAACAATAACAACAAGTGAGGGCTTGACACTGATGTTTCTGACATACCTTGAGCAGTTATGCTCAGAGCTCATGCTATGACCTACCAGTGTCGTAAGGTATAGTAGCTAGTAGATCACCACGTGAATTATTAACACGATTTTGAACCATATTTAAGACAGAGTAAAGCCGATCATGCATATTGATTATGCATCAAGTTGACTAATTAATCCGGAAATAATTCAGAAACGTTACATTGCCCATTTAATCTCACTCAAGGACTGTAAAGCTTCAACACTCAGAAGAACTTCTTTTTTTGAATGGCCCTGAGTTCTTAAGTCGAAAATATAAGCTTTTTTATTGCGTTGAAAGTCATACAGTTGACCGCTTCGAGAATTTGAGTAATTTATAGGCTTTTTGTTTGATCAAACATCTATCTTCGATTTGTTTTATCCTCACTTCCTCTAGAGCAAGTTTATTTTGAATGCTTGTTATTTCTTTTGGGATTCCAGTTTGCGGCTGGCCAGATAACCTTGTTGGATAATGATTTTGAGGCTCATGAATTCAAGGGTCAAACGTGATAGTTAAACCTCTTTGTAGATGTCCATATTTTATTAGCGATGAGATTTTTAATCAAAGATTATAAATAGTTTTTTGGCATATGATTTGGCAAAGTGTGAATATGATTATCATAGATGTTGAAACTGAACTTAATATTGAAGTTGTGCTTGGTAATGCGTTGCCATACCAACAGTTTTAAAAAATTGGCAACTTTTGCTGCTCGGTACCAATAAGAGATCCTACGACACCCAAGTACAGCTAGCAGCAACTGATAACTAATAACCACAAAAAAGTCCGTGACTGGTCTTTTAGCAAAGAGTAAACTGAATTTAATGTTCTCTCCCTAGGCTTCCCGCCTTAACTGCCAAGAGATTAAGATACAAACGTAAATGTCAACATTAACTAAGCCATGCCTTTCCCGACCCTCTACATACTTGAACTATACTTATCTGTTTCGCACGACTCTAGCTTTTGAATTTTTGCAATAAAGTATAATACATATTCTTATCTATTAAATACGATATGAGCCAATCAGACAATGATACTCACATGTGGTTGTTTTTTCGATAAGGACAAGCAGAGGCTAGTTGAGATGTGAGTTGCAATTTGCAAGCTAGCTTTTTAATATCACCAGCTTCTAACCCCAATTAGGCCTTCTAGGAACATTCAAATAGAGGAGTTTGAATTTATTTGGTACTAAAAAGCTCTAGTAATTTTATAAAACTACTTTTTTGAATAGTAAATACTAATCGATGTGATGCATTATTGTTGCGAGATAAATTCAACTTAAAGTTACGCAGGCTTTTAGTAAATATATAGCTTTATATTATTTATTTAAGTACTATTTATTCCTGAAATTCTCGTTTGTAAAATATGAAAAAGATGTAAGGTACTGATTAGAACATAACCTTAATGATATAAAATATGTAAAACATATTTGCGATGTAGGATAAGAAGTATAATAACATGATTGGCATGTCAAAGTTTTTGGTATTCCTGTCCCTCTTGCCTATTTTAGGTGCAACAAGGGGTTGAGGTGGGGCTTCAACCAACCGAAAATGAAACTCTTCCGACGAGACGACTTAAGGACCAACAATTTATAACTACCTTTGTATTTTGTAAGGCCGGGCTTAAAATTTCCAAACTTGATCACTACGTTAAGATAACGATTAATATTTAGAGTTTATAACCGATAGAAAATCATATCGTAGTTTTTATTTCGAGATTTACAAGCTAGCCTTACGCAATACAGATAAAAATACAGCGAATGTATTGGCCCGTGGTAAAGGCAGGGCCAGATTGATTTTGGCTGTTTCGTAAATACCTTTGAAGCAGAAAATCATATAAGTAAACTTTAAACTCAGGTTGCACTTTATTCATACACCAGTTACGCAGTTGATAGTGGTTATTAGTTGTCGCAAGGCGGACTTGGGCTCCGTTGCATTGGCGACGAGCTGCAGTAGCTGCCAACGTGATGTGATTATTGGTTGGTATGGCAACGCTTTCCATCTACGACTTTATTACCGACTGAAAGTACAACGTTCTTGATAAACAAGCTCATACTTTTGCAAGATTATTTCTTCAAACCCTTTCATAACCTATTATTATAAATTTTATTGCTAATAATGAGTCGGCATGAAATGGTCATAGAAAAACTTTTAAGTCACGTTCGACCCTTTGTGCTATAGAGGTCGAATTCATTGTCCTACATTATCACCCATCAGCAAACTCTAATTCCATAGATGTATCAAGCGACCGAGGAATATTTGCTGAAACGGAAGTGAGAACAAAGCAATCAGAAGAAGTGTGACTGATAAAAGACAAGCTTTCCAATAATTTAAATCAAAGAAGCAGTAATCGATGTCACCTTTATCACAATAGGAAAGCTAGTATTTTGGCCTGAAAAACTCATGGCCAGTCAATTAAAGATGCTTAGAAGTATTGATGCTTCACGATCTTTTACGCAAACTATTTCAGACAATGTGACGATTATGAGTGTTCTCCGAGAGAGCTGGACGACTTGAAGCATCAAGAATATGCGTGATTGAGGCCTAACAGGCATAAATATGGGTGAAATTAGTCTTGACGATATACCCGGCGATGGACTAGCTACCATAGCATACACCACTGGTAGACAGTGGCATGTACTGAGAGTAAAACTGCGATATGCATGCCAAAATACCTCAGTGGCATGCAGTTGCTGGCTACTAATGATTCAGTATTGATTTAGACCAATAAAATTTATTGGAAGAATCTTGAAGAGATAGGTGAAAAAAAAGCATATTGGAATGCAATGCAATGCCGTGATTTTAAGCAGACAAGCATCAAGCAAAGACGCTTTACTTGGTCTATTATTTCTACTCTCAATAAGGCATCTATTGAAGAAGAGACATCTTGTAGTCTTCAGTCAATATCTATATAAGACCGATTGTTGTCCGGCTTCAGCATTAACAATCTTCTAAATTAAAAAGAAAAATCACTTCAGATATAGATTCAAACTAAACGCCCTCGAATCTATATTTTAAATAAATCTTTATTAAATTATTAAAAAAAAACATCAAAAATGGTTGCGATCTTCCTCCGCCACTTCCTTCACCATCATCCATCAAAGCCAAGTGCCCCAGTCAGTCCTGCGGAGGAAAAAAAGTCGAGGATGGCAAGCTTCATGAGCATTGGAGCAATTGTGATGACTGTCCTCTGTATCTCTTTGGGTGTTTTTCTGTACAACCGAAGAAAGAAGAACGCGGCGTCCCATAGTGAAGATGCAGAGGCCGCGAGCTCAGCTAATAGGGCTGCAGCTCGGGTGTCTGGGGCAAACGGTGGATCGAGAAGGGAGGATATCCAACTCCGTGGATATCGGGAGGAGATACTCGGTGGGGGGATGGACGAGCAAGGAGAAGCGCCGCCTCCTTACTCTCCCTAGTACACCAATCCTATTTTTGATGATGATTAGGTTCGTGAAATTTTATTTCCAAAATCTTAACTGCTAAGCTAATAATTTTTAGGAATGACGATAGAGGTCCCCATAAGGATTTAAGTGAGTGCTAGGACGATCTTCTGATTTATCCGGGTGGTACTAATTCAATGATGCAGATGGGATAAATTGATGTTTTCATTCTATGTTTTTTTCTTCTTCTTTGGAGTGGTGGGATATAATTGAAAGGTGTTGTTTAGTGTTTTTGGTGGTTTTCTATTTTGTCTTTTTTTTTTTCAATTTTTCAATTTTTCAATTTTTCAATTTTCTACTTCTTTAATTTTTGCCTAATTATTTTCATACGAATTCTCAATAAAATTAAATAAATTAAATCATAAATCATATATTAGTCTTGCCTAAAGTTACGAATGAGTTATATAGTCAACCTGCTCATACGAGATTGTATAATTAAAAAGGGCTAAACTAATCATCTAAGGTCCCAATAAGAGTAATTTTTATGTAGATTTCCTGCACTCCAGCCTTCTCTCAGCCAATCGATGCTCTACTCCTTCAATTTGGTTTTCCGTACAACAGAGATTTTTTATTTGATTGATTTTGATGTACACAAATGTTTTGGGGTAACGTATATACCCCTTTACGAAATATTCATTAATATCTCTTTTTGATCACATATAGTCTCGTTTTATTCATTATTAGTGAAAACCCAGCAATTATAGAGCCTTATAACCATCAGCAAAAACACTATGAAAGCTATCTGAAACTATAATTGATTCGACAAAAATCTTTGCCACTATATGCACCTATGCAGCTGTAAAATCTAGTCTTATAAAATAAATTAATATTTATTTAAAATTTACGACTACATGTTTTTTTTTCTGCTATAAACTCAGGAAACTTAGTTTCCGATCACAAATCACGCCTCTTACTCTCTGAAAACTAATTTTCTATGACGAAAAAAAAAGTTTGCCGTACCAGTGGACAAGCATAAATATGATTTATTGGTTTCCTGCCCCCTTTCATCTCGCTCTATTATGATGGAAAAAAGAGCTTAAAAAAACGGCTTTGCGATTTTTTTAGTGGAAAATTGGATTCCAAAAGGATCTCTAATATCTTAAAGTGAAGGAATGCTTTCAAATATTAAAAAGAGAATCTTTTGAAAATTGCTGAACCAATGTATCTCGAGATCAAAAACAAAATACGAATAATGATTTGTATCTTTGGACATAGCTAAATATATAGCACCACTAAATCCAAAGGTCTTGTTTTCTAGGGCAAATTTTTTACTTACCTAAACTATCCTTGAATCTAATTAAGCCTGAATTCAACTTGATCAAGCAGATTACTTCGTTAGGAATTTCTCCTGTTAAGTATTTGTCATATATTACATCAGCTTTCTGTGATGGCAGAATCTAAAATCCCGTCTTGAGCCGGAAATTTTCTCAATTGATGAGATTGATCAGTAGAATACAGTTAATAGGCAAGAGAAAATTCTACTGACACTATTTATGGGAAATCTGTATCTAAAATCTTTCTTATTAATTCGAAAGAGTCTATCAAATGGAAGCCGAGTATCTTTCAAAATCAAGAATTGGACAAATCCATTTTTGGAGACTTCTAGACCCGATTTGAAATATTTGGAAACGAACCTAAGATGACCCCAGGAGCAGTTGATAAATAGGGACTTTCTCTCGTGTTGCACTTTCTGAGAGCCCTTTTCTATCTAGGTGTGAGATTTAGCTGAAAAAAAAAAAAAAAAATCATGGATAGATGGCTTGTGAAATAGAAATATTGAATTATGCTTTTTAGATTCAGGAATTAAACTACTCAAGTACTCAAAGAAAATCGAAACAGAAATTCCAACCGAACCTCAAATATTATTTGGCTAAAAGATTAATAGTCAGGTTCAAGTAAAAGGACAACAAAAATGAGATAAAGTTGTTTCAGGCAGAGGATTTTGAAGGACAAACTTCATTGATAAATAACAATAGCTTCTAATTTTCAGTTTTCAGTCCATCAAGCTCATATTACTGGCCTGGCTATAGCTTAAACTTAAGCATGCGGAAAAGGCAAAATTTAAGACATTACTTTAGCGTTTTTATGTCGTTGTGTATTAGAATTTGGGATAATGTCGTCGAGGCTTTATAATTAAGAGCTGCTCAATTTTTTTCGAACAGTTATCTGTAATTTAAAAGACAAGTATCGGATTATTAGGTTAGCAGCAAGAAACTACATCTTATTTTGCTTATTAGATAGCCGTAAACCCAATGAAAAAGATAAAACTTATAATGGATAGCATAAATGCTTGATTAGATCAAGAGCTTCTTTAAAAGCTTGTTTTGGATTGCAGAGCTCTAGATGAGTCATACTTAGAAATAACGGGGATAAGTCTCTAGGTAAGAATTAAAAGTATCGAATTCCAATCATTCCAAAGTAACGCAGCAAGCAGATTTTATGTGTTTATGGAAGGTAAAGATTTTTTTTCGTAAAACAAATCATGCGTTTTTAGCTATTGAAAAAAAAGAATTAATTGAAAATCAAAGATAATTCGTTATCCTTACTACAGTTTCTTTATTCTACAATAAATAACTATAACCATATACACATGTAATAGGAACTTCACAACTGTCAGCATTTCAAATATATCTAAATGACACAATTTCGTATGGAAAAATTTAATAATATATGTTATTTGTATAGATCTAAAACAGAATTACGATTGTTTATTAGATTTTAATAATTTTTTTAGATATGTAATGAAAATCATCTTACAAGAAATAAAAGCGGAAATGAAAAAAGTGAAAATAGCAAGCCGTTAAAAACATTTAATAGCACAATTTAAATAAAATCCGATGATTCCAAAAGAATAATAACGACGAAAAAAAAAAAAAAATATTCAATTTGTCCCAACTGCGTCATTAAATTAGTACCATCCGAATAAATCAAAAATCATCCCAGTAATCACTTAAATCCTTATAGAGATTCTTCTCATAATTCTTAAAAAATAATTAGCATAACAGTTAAAATTTTTGAAGTGATATTCCACGAACCTAGTTATCATCAAAAATTTATGTTTGATGTACTGTAGAGTGTTAGAAGGCGGCGCTTCTCCCTGCTCATCCATCCCTCTCCCACGAATCTCCTCCCGATATCCACGGAGTAAGATATTCTCCCTTCTCAATCTACCGTTTGCCCCAGTCATACGAGCTGCAGCTCTGTTTGCTGAGCTCGCAGTCTCTGCATCCTCGCTTTGGGACGCCGCGTTTTTCTTTCTTCGGTTGTACAGAAAAACACCCAAAGAGATGCACAAGACAGTCAATAGGATAGCTCCAATACTCATGAAGCTAGCCATCCTAAGCTTTTTCTCCTCCGCTTGACAGACTGGGACGTCTGGCTTTGATGGATGATGATGATGATGGAAGTAATGGAGAGAGATAGCAGTCATTCTTCATGTTTTTGAATTTTCAAATTTCAATATATTTATAAATTTTATGATGTGTAAATGGTAGATGATTGACGGTGCTGAAGCTGGACTACTAATGAACTTATATAGATATTGACTGAACCCTAGAAAAAGTCCCTATCAACAATACATGCCATATTAAGTGTAGAAATCATGGGCCAAGTAATAAACGACTATTACCTGTTGCTAGTCTACTTGATATCACGATATTGCATTGCATTGCATTGCAATATGCTGCTCTTTTGCCTATCACTCCAAGGTTCTTATAGAAGCATGCCTTGGTCAAAAGAAGTACAGAATCATTCATAGCCAATGAAAGCATTCAAACGACATTTTTGGGCTTGCATTTCGCTGTTTTAATCCTATTTCAAGCTACGGTCTATCAGTGGAGAATGGTATGGTATGGTAGCTATTCCATCGTGGGCTATATCATCAATGTTTTTTTAACACACATTCATGCCTTACAGATCTCGATCACGCATAGTTCTGATGCTTCGGATCATCTAGCTCCTTTGAAAAATACTCGGAACCGTCGCATAGTCATATCTTTTTTGTTTAAATGACCTTGAAGCATTCATACTTTCAAGCAAATATAACTTTGACTGGCCATGAGCTTTCCAGAACAAAACATTAGCTTTTCCATTGTGATAAAGGTGACACCGTAGACTGCTTTGATAGTTTAAATTATTGATAAGCTTGCTCTTCCGTGAGTCACACTTCCTCGAAGTACTTCATCATCACAACACCTCGAGCATAAATTTTTTGCTCGCTTAAAATATTTATGAAAATAGAGTTTGCCAGTTGAATGATATTGTCGGACAATAATTTCGAGCCGTATAGTTCCAAGGGTCGTACATGTTTTGTAAATTTCTATCTAATCATAGAAAGACGATTTTCTAGTAGCAATGAGACATTTAGTAATAAACCATGAAAGGTTTGGAAACAATTATTTCGAGAAATTGTGAATGTTATCTGATTTTTAGTCGTAAGATTAAACAAATATTGATGGTGTTACTAGCATGATTGTCTGAGTGAGATGTAAATCGGAATGTTAAAGTGTAGTTTTTGATTACAAATGTTCTCGTAGAAAGTTAGCTATAAACTTTCAGTTCTACTCAGATATGTAGAAGTTATATTACAACTCCGACCGGTATTAATTGGTTTATGGTTACCTTGACGGAGAGATGAAAATATTGATCCCTGCCTTTCTCGTTAAAAAAACGATCGCTAATCACAATTTGATGATGCATGGGTTGTCCTAAGTGTTATATGTTTGGTTGGTTTTAGTCCCACCACGCACTTTAGTATGCCGCACTCTAGTCGTGCCTACAATAGGGTGACGAATAGTTATATGAAAATGATATCAATAAAGTCAACATCCCGATAATTTAGTTTATTGATATAGTCAAAATACCTGAGTTGTCCGAGCATCTTAGTTATGTTAATTACCCCACAATTACGTTTCTATAGCAACTAACTCACTAAAAATCCATTAAATAACATTCTTTCCAAAATAAACCAACCATATAACATTCAAATGATAATGAATAGTTGTTAATTAAGTTAAGGCCACAATAGACTTAACCTAAAACAATTTGTAGTTCAAATTTTAAACTTAATCACGTTTGGAAAAAAAGGGTTTACTTGATGTTATATTTTACGTTGATGTCTTGGCACAATAAACTCTAATTAATGTGATTATCTTTAGTTTAATAGAGATTTTCATGCGGTAATAATATAATGTGTTAGATTGATATTTGTGGCAGATGACATTTTCTAACGTGATAATTCCTATTTCTTTAAATTGACTGAAGTCTTTCCCGTTGAAGAGGGACAACTGTACTAAAAATGGAAAAAGTAGAAAAAAAGTTATACATTCAAATTGCATTTTGCTAATACAACCATTACGGATTGGCTAGTTGTTATTCGTTTTTAATAGCTTAATTTCGGTCTCGTGGTCTCACGCTTTAGCGAAAAACTAACTGTAGTAGTTGCTAACGTGATGTGATAATTGGTTGTTATGGCAACGTATTTCTAACAACGATTTCAATAGCAACTGCACACACAGCATGTACGTTGATCATGTTTGCATTCTCTTCGGAATCATTTGTTCAGAGCCTTTCATAATCGGATAGTTTATATTTCATTACTACTTAAGAATCATCAGTCAATGATGAGACAAAATTTTCCAAAACACGTTCAGCCATTGGAGCTATGCGGCTCGAAATCATTATCCCATAAAATCATCCTTCCACTAAACTTTATTTCCAAAGTTGTAGTAAGCGAGCGAATATCTTTGCACGAGAGTTAATGGGAAGGAAGCACGTCGAGGAATTGTGACTCACGGAAGAACAAGCTTTTCAATAACTTAAACCATTGAAGCAATTTACAGTGCTACATTTATCACGACAGAAAAGTTAATACTCTAGCCTCAAGAACTCATGGCCAGTCAAAGTTATATTTCCTTGGAAGTCTTGCTACTTGAAGGTTCATTTCCCCAAACAAAATCTTACAATGTGACGAATATTAGTGTTTTCCAAAAGAACTATTCGACTCAATGCAACTGCAATATGCGTGATCGAGATCTATCAGGCATGATGGTGTGTGAAAACAGACTTGCAATATAGTTGGCGATTGACTAGCTGCCACATCATATACCAATGACAGACCATGGCATAAACTTAGAGAAAAACTACCAAAACCATGGGAAAATATCTTACTGGTCTGCTAGCACTGGCTATTTATGGTGCTTTATTGCGATAAGTTAATACAATTCAAAGGAAATGTTGGTTTGATAGGTAAAAAAACAGCATATCGTAATGCACTACAATGCAGAGGTGTTTAGCAGACTAGTAATAAGCCAAAGACGTATTATCTAGCCCATGATATCTACCCTCAATAAGGCATTTATTGTAGACAGGGACTACATCTAGTCTTCAGTCAATATCTATATAAGTCCGTCGGTCGCCTGGCTTTAGTTTTGGTAAAATTTTACAATCAATAAAATTATCATTCCAACACAATCCAATTTCAAAATTCTGATTCTATTTGTTGAATAATTAATCTCGAAATTCCAAACCTCAATTAAAATGGTGGCGATCTCCTTCCACCACTTCTTTCATCATCATTCATCAAAGCCAAGTGCCCCAGTCAGTCCTGCGGAGGAGAAAAAACTTAGGATGGCTAGCTTCATGAGTATTGGAGCTATCCTATTGACTGTCTTGTGCATCTCTTTGGGTGTTTTTCTGTACAACCGAAGAAAGAAGAACGCGGCGTCCCAAAGTGAAGATGCAGAGGCCGCGAGCTCAGCTGCTAGGGCTGCAGCTCGGGTGTCTGGGGCAAACGGTGGATCGAGAAGGGAGGATATCCTACTCCGTGGATATCGGGAGGAGATTCGTGGGGGAGGGATGGATGAGCAGGGAGAAGCGCCGCCTTCTTACTCTCCTTCAAAATTCAAACTCAAAATTGAATAGGTTTTGAGGTTCGTTAAATATTATATGCTTTATTTCGAATATATAAACTAATGATATTAAGGACGATTAAAAAAAAATTTTTAAGAATAAATGTTAGTACTTGTATGATATTTTTTTTATTTCGGGTGGTACTAATTCATCGATGTGGTAGTACAAATTGAAATTTTTCATCTACCTGTAATTTTTAAATTTTATGGATTATTTTAATGTGGTGCTTTGATGTTTTTTTGGTGGTTTCCTCCTTTCTCCTTTTGTATTTTCATTTTTATGAGTAATTTGAAACGTTAATAAAATTTAAAATTTCAATGACGAAATATACTTTTATGTATGGATTGCCTTATCTTGTATAATATATATGTGGACATATACCAACTTATAACGCTTTATGATTCTGGTTTGGCCTTCTGGTCGACTGATAACGCATATATAGCATGTATGATAAAGAATGGCAAATTTAGCCTGTTAATACTAGCTCCTAGCTCCGCTGTCTATGTACCGTTTCTGACTTATTTTTTTAACCTAACAATGAATGAGATGTTTTTTCAATCTTGCCAATCAAAATAGCATAACTATTTACATCATAAAAGTGATCAGAAATTACATAAGCGTGTATTTGAAAATAATCAATCTATCCTGAATTGTGAAATTATAAATGTTGTTGAAAATAGAACTAACTAAAGTTTTATAATGATCCAGCAGGGATTGGAAAGTAGCCGTTTGAGATTGGGACCTAGTAATTGTAAACATCCCGGTTTGTTTCGTTTCATGTTTCTAATTCAGGAAGATATATAAAGTGTCCTATGACTCTCTAGAATTGTGATATAGAAAAATATAATAATTCCTACTCACACTCTTACTTCCTCTTACCTATCCAGTATATACCAGGCAGTCATTCTATTGGTATAATTTTAATAAATGTCGTATTTTCAGGATACTCTTGTAGCACGCAAAGTCTTTTTTGGACCCGCACCTGTCTCAGCCCTATACCTATTAAACATCAAATTTCGGCACAGGTTACCTAGCCAACATGACTGACAATTTGTCCTGCTGAAAGATGTGATATGATATCGTGTATTTAGTTAAAATTACATAATCACGATAGCTAGTCTTAGCGTCGCCCCACATTAGAAGATCGACAGCATGCAGGCCTAGACGGCACTAGTAAAGCTTGATGTAGACATTAAAGAATTCTGTAGGTAATTTAACAGTAGTTGTTAAAGTGATACAATAATAGTATTTCTAAAGCTTCGTCGTATTCTTCCTTTACGATCAATATTATATTATAATTCTAATAGGTTGTGAGCCCGGTTGCAACATACGACAACAAATCTAAAGAAAATTTGAAGGTGTTGTTAAGGAAATTTGTGAATTAGTTCTCACAGAAAATCTTTTACAAAATCTTAACTTAAGTCAACCCAACTCAATTCAAAAATAAATAAATAAAAAAACAAAACAAAAAAATTACAATGAATCCTGGCCAATTTAAAATACCCGTTGAAAAGCTTACCAAGGCTAATTGGCGGCAAGTTTTGACCGATTTAAGGCTTTGGCTTGGATCGAAAGGTATTTTATATGTATGTGTAAATGAAAAAAATTAATTTTGTTCCACAAGGGAGTATCAGAGTAGGGTGCCAACAGATATTGAAATCTTGACATCAACTGTTGCTGCTCTTCAACTTGAAAAAAATGGAAATGCAGACACCTCATCTAGCAAAAAAGACTATATCGAGGTTTTTAATCATGAAAGATCAATTCAGTGGGGAAAAGATGCGTCTGCCGTTATCTTTTGGCTTAGACAATTTCATACGAATGTTATTGATGTCATTGAAGAACAAGGCACACCAAAAAAGGCGTGGGACACCATAAAACGAAAATACACCAAGGTGAAAGCTGGCGAGTTACGCCAACAAGAAAGGGAAATTACGTCCTTTGACCGCAGCTCACAAGCCCCAGAAAAATCCCCGGAAGATTGCTTTGCATATCTTAAGGTGCTTCGACGACAGTCTCTTCTTCTTAAGCCGGAAAAGAAAGAGTCTTTGAATAATGAGATTTTTTTCGGCTATTTAATAGATGGTCTTTCTTAGCTAGAGTGGAAACTGACCAAAGATACTCTAGCCGCACAGCCAAATTTAGATTGTGACGAAAAACTAGATGTTCTTCAGTAGATTTGGAATAGAACCTCATCGCTACAAAGCGCTCCAGACGAGGGAGCATTTTTTGCCAAAGCGCGATGGCCTAAATCTCATCTTTATGAAGAACAAAATAAATTACTGAGTATGGATGAGAACCGTTCTCGCTCGCCTAATAGCCGCGCAAGAGGCTCTCGATGTTATCATTGCAAACCTGAAGAACATCGCGTTGATACCTGCCCCTATATTGGACCTGCCAAATAATGGGCGTACCGCCAACGTCTACAAGTTGAAAAGCAAGTCGAAAAGTACAAACGACAACCAACTTCATCAAACTCATCTCATAATCGACCACACTTGAAAGATAGGCATGTACATTTCAATTCGCCAAGCACAGCTGAAAAAGCCCACACGGCATATGATGAGAATGATAAAAATTCCAGCGGACTCTCCTTCGTCCGATCAGACAGATAGTGAGATAGATGAGGAGTGCATGATGGCACATGTGGTAGAACCTTCAATGAGTAAGCAAAAGCACCCTAGGTCAAGCTGATTGTATCCTACAATCTAACATTCTGATAATTCTACCTCATCACAAATGACTGACAACCCCAAGGCTTTTAAGGTCCTCTTCGCGCTACGCGACGCACTATCAAAGTAGGGGGAGGGAAATTGTTATGTCTCGAGATGGGTGATGCATTAATGGTCACAAAAAATGGAACTGCTCTCTTAAAAGACTGCTTATATGTACCTGGTCTTGGAACAAACCTCTTGTCAGTAAGAAAAGCTCGTTTTCACGCTGGAATAAAGGGCGTTTTAGATTCCGGGGAAATTTATTTAATGAAAGATAATAAAATTGTGTTAACTGCATCTCATGAAAATGGAGTCTACGTTGTAGAATTAGTAACGACGAATGGTAAATCATAAATTGCTTTCAAAACACAAAAAATTGAAGCAGATCCTGCAATATTTGACTAAAATATACATACTAATAACTCGATGGAGTATCAAATGATAGTTGATGATGATGTAGGTATTACAGCGATTTCAAAACGTCTCAACAAGAAAACATATCACACCTGAGACTTACCCAAGAAATTTCTTGTGATTATTAGCCAATTTGGAGCAAAAAGGAACTTATTCACAGGAATCTAATAAATAAATATCACTAAATACATAGACGTCTCGGCCATGTTAGATCAGCAGCGACAGCCAAAGTATATAATGTAACAACTCTAAAGAAACTAATACTAATACTAAAGACTTTGCCTAAATGCGATACTTGTATGAGAGCTAGTATTAAAAACTTTTACTCAAAGATTAGTTCGGATAGAAAAGAAAAATATCTCGCGGTTATAAGTGTTGATATTGCTGGTCTATTTTCAATTTCCATCCGAGATTATAGTTATTTTGCAGGAGTTTTTGATAACTGGAGTCGGAAGGTACGGGTGATACTTCTTGCGTATAAATCTAAACTTCCAGCAAAGTTAAACGAATTATTCATCATGTTTGAAAAGCGATCGGGTGAGGAAATATTAGCAGGTAGAAGTGATGGCGCTCCAGAAATTCTCAAATTGTTTGGGAAATAGAAATCAAAAAGGGTTATAGTAACCCAAGCAACAGCACCTTACAGCTCCAACCAAAACGGAATTGCCGAAAGAGCAATTTAGACCAGTGAAAGAAAGGCACGAGCACTACTTGAGGATTTTAAAATGCCAATTGAGTTCTGAGACTATGCAGTTGAGTCGAGAGCTTATATTCGTAACAGACTCTAGTGTGGCTCATGGGTAGAAAGAGAAGTTGAAGGAGAGATCGTGCATCAACAATTAAGTCCCAAGGGCGTATGGACAGGAACTGATAAACAGAAAATAGATCATTTAAAAGTATGGAGATCTCAAGTAATAACTTACGTCGATATCAAATTTATGCCTCATCATGCTAGAAAAGATAAATTGATGCCTAGAGAAAGAGCTGCTGTTTTTGTTGGCTACGTCGATGAAACAAAAAAACAATGGAAAGTATGGGCTCCTGACCGACGACGGGTAATAGTAGTAAAAAGAGCTGAATTCTTTGAAAAAAACCAGGCGGTGACTCAAATCTTAAGATTAATCTAAAATTATCTAACGGGAGAATTAGATCTGGAAATGGTACTTTAAATGCCTTGCCAGAACGTAATCCACGCGGTAAGCCTCTTAAAAATTCATCATTTTCTCGACAAACAAAAAGGAACTTCTCCGTAGTAGAACATTTAATGCGGGGTACCACTACCAATAATATACCAGAGAGCAATAAAAAAACTCCCATCTTATACCACCCGAATCATCTTCCGTACGAAAACCACCATTACCCGAAAAATCACAGCCAAAATCCATGGAGACAAATGCTCCAGGTCTCAGTTTTATTCCTCGAGCCGATTCATCCACAACTTAGTGCAAACTCTAACTTTAAGAAAACTCATACAATCCCTGCTCAAGAAATTTCCAACACAATTCCGAAAAACTCACTTTTACTATTATCTCCAGACATTTTATCCCAGGGTCCCATAGAAATAGTGAACGATACTAGCACTAATGTAGTTGAAAACAAGAATAATTTGGAGACTTTTACCAAAGAACTTAGAAATGTCAAAAAAAAAAAAAAACACGAAGTCTATTAAGATTATGAAGGATGGCAATTTACCGAATACCGAGACAGAGATGGAGATGGAAGTTATTAAAAAGAAGTCTTCGACTGCTACTTCGATAGCTGTCTCCAGTATTATACACAGTTCAAGCGGTAGAATTACGCGTAGCATCACAGCTTAACAGAACGCTTCCCAGGAATATGACCTTGCAGATTTGACTAAAGAAAAGAATCTCTGCTCACTTTTACGAAATATATTATTTACGATATTTTGTTTGGCACGATTGACTGTACATCCCATTCGTAACTAGATTCAAATCAAACAAAATTTTGTTTATTGAAATTTTTAAATGTTATCATGATATCGAATAGCTCTTAGAAAAGAAAATACAAAAATAGTGAAGGATTCACAACCAAATGCTCCTCAAAGCACCATTTACATAAATTCAAAAGGCTCCAAAAAAAATGCTGAAAAAAAATCCAATTTATCCCATCCGCATCATTGAGTTAGTACCGTCCGAATAAATCAGATGTCATCCCAGCAATCACTTAAATCCTTATTGAGATTCTTCTCATAATTCTTAAAAAATAATTAGCATAACAGTTAAAATTTTTGACATGATATTCCACGAACCTAGTTATCATCAAAAATTTATGTTTCATGTACTGTAGAGTGTTAGAAGGCGGCGCTTCTCCCTGCTCATCCATCCCTCCCCCACGAATCTCCTCCCGATATCCACGGAGTAGGATATTCTCCCTTCTCAATCCACCGTTTGCCCCAGTCATACGAGCTGCAGCTCTATTTGCTGAGCTCGCAGTCTCTGCATCCTCGCTTTGGGACGCCGCGTTTTTCTTTCTTCGACTGTACAGAAAAACACCCAAAGAGATGCAAAGGACAGTCATCACAATTGCTCCAATGCTCATGAAGCTTGCCATCCTCAGTTTTTTCTCCGCCGCAGGATTGACTGTATACTTAATATTGATGGACAGTAAAAGAAGCCATAGAAGGAAATCGCAGCCATTTTTGATTTGCGATGATATTTATGTCTGCTTTAAAATTTTTATGAATGACCACAAAATTTAGATTAAAGAATGATTTAAGAGGTATCTTTGCTGAATGATTGAAGATTGGCATTGACATTGACATTGATGAGACTTAGATGAAATAGAATGTTAGACGGTCTTATATAGTTATTGACTGATGACTAAAAGTAATGTCCTTGTACAAATCATGGACCCATCATTGCGAGTTTGGCATTTTGATAGATTACTTGATATGACTGCATTACATTGCAACAAGCTGTTTTATCACCTATCACTTTAAGGTTATTCCAATCACTTGGATTAGTTCCAAACAATACTCCAACAACAACAATAGCAACGATAGCAACGATAACGCCGAATGAGGGCATGAACCTGACTCTTTTGACTTCCTCTGAGCGGTTAGGCTCAGAGCTCATGTCATGATATACTAGTGATGTATGGTATGTTAGCTAGTTGATCACTACGTGTAGCGTTAACTCGATTTTGAACTATATCCAAGACAAAGCAATATCGATCATGCATTTTCATCATGCATCGAGTTATATAATTGATCCAGAAACTATCCAGAAACGTCACATTGCCCATGTAGTCTCAGTCAAGGACTGTAAAACTTAAACACCCAGAAGAAATTCTATTTTTCAATAGCTCCGAGTTTTTCAGGCTAAAAAATTAACTTTCCCTATACCTTGAAAGTTATACAGTTAACCACTTTAAGAATTAAGGTTATTCATAAGCTTTTTCTTCCATCAGATAGATATCTAGCTTCGATGTGTTTTATTCTTACTACTTCAGGAGCAAGTTTATTTTGCATGCTTGCTACGTCTTTTGAGATTAAAGTTTGCCGCTGGTTGGATAACCTTGTCGGATAACGATTCCGAGGCTCATGAATCAGAAAGTAAAAATTCTTCTTAAACTTACACAGGCTTTTGGTTAATATGTAGCACAATACCATTTATTCTAGCACTATTTATTCCTGAAATTTTCATTTGTAGAATATGGGAATATGTGAGGCCCTGACTAAAGCATAAGCTCAATGATATGACATATGCTAAGCCCGTTGGCGGGTCAGATGGTAGTGTAATATGCCATTCGGGCCCTTCTCCTAAGTAGGGTCTAAGTAGCCTGGGCACCTACTCCACTTGAGACGGGAGATGGTTGGTTCGAATGCAACAGACCTAACCACGTTTCGCGCGGTGGATAATGACAGGATGGTGGAGGCATGGCTGGATAATCAAGGCTATGTTATTTCCTTGGATGGATGTTAACGGTTTAGGGTTGACCAATGGTGAAAGAAAAGCGATTGTACTTCGTAGTAACATTTACAAATGGGATCTGAGGCATGAGTGTATCTAATGGAGAGTTGAATCATCTAAAATGTAAATAAATACTGTCACTGTGTCCTACCCTAAAGGCTGCATACACATTAAATGATTTAAACAAAAAAAACAAAAAAAAAAAAAACCCCCCCGCCGC
>QVIK01000174.1:0-25110 GCA_003957845.1 Oidium heveae | reverse complement strand
AAAAAAAAAAAAAAAAAAAAAAAAACCCCCCCGCCGCTGGCACCGAACGGTTAGAAGCATCATATTATAACTAGCAGGATTAAAATTAGGATTTTTCTGTCCCCTTCGTCAATCATAGGTGCCACAAGAAATTGAAATGAGGCTTTAACCAACCTACAAAAGAACTCTTCCAACGACATAGCGACCATCGAGAGGTCATATGGCTTAGTGGTAAGTCATCCAGGCTGGTCTTCCAAGAATAAATTGGGAAGCATGAACATCTGCCCCACTAGAGACGGATGACGGCTGGTTCGAACTCAGAAGACCCTTCTACATTCGCTGCAGAAGGCGAAGTTATTTGATTAAGTATATTAGGATAGGCTAAGGATTTTTGAGACTTCTCCCCTGGTTGGATACTCACGGTTGAGGTTGGGGTGCAATTCCCCGTTTACCTAGGTGGTGGTACCAGCGAATGCCATCCATTGTAGAATGGTGAAATATTATTTCCAACATTTTAACGGTTAAGCTAATTATTTTCTGACAATGACGAGAAGAATTCCAAAAAATGATTTTTGTGAGCGCTGTGATTATTTCTAATTTATTCAGACGGTACTAACTCAATGATGCGGATGGGACAAGTTGAATTTCTTTCAGCATTTTATATTAAGAAGTCTTGAGAATTTATGTAAATGGTACTGTAAAATGTTTTTGATAGTTTTCTCTTTTCTTTTATTCATTTTTTTTTTTTCATATTTTTGGTTTTTGTATCATTATTTTTATCTGATATCTCAAAAAAATTTAAAAATCTAATGAACAATTATAATTCTGTTTTGGATCTAGCTACGAATGATCTACATTGTCTATCTTTCCATACGAAGTTGAATAATTTAGATAAATCTAAAATGTAAATAATTATGAAGTACATGTATAGCGTTAACGTGGTTTAAGGTATGTAGTGTGACGATATGGCGTGTAGCGTGATCCTTGTATAGTCACGTGCCAAACGTAGTATGCAAAGATCATATCGACACGCCAAGTACCTATGTAAATAGCCGGCTTGTTTACATTTGTTTTGGAGATAGTTTAGAATAGCATAAATTACAATGAAGAATCTGTAGCTTTGCCTCTGTATTTCACTGAATTGTGACATGTAGTGTATTGTAAAGAGATGAGACTAAATATAACGAATTATCTGTGGTTTTCAGCTAAGTTTTTTCAATCACCAAAAACGTATAATTTGTTTTTCGATAGTAATCTATACTTTACCTTCCATATATGCATGAAACCTAATTTTTCTTCTGAATTCTCTCAGAAACTCAAACAATGATCAACAAAATAAAATGCTAAACTAAACGATTAAAGTACGATTTGAAAAAAGCGTATCGCTCTATAACTTCTTAGCGGTTCGATTGTTTTGGACTAGGCAATTCGCTTATTTGGAATTTAGCGGATCGGTTAAGTTTTAGTACCTCGTTTGTGGAAAATTCGGCAGGTGATATATTTGCACCCTATGATGCTACACGCGTCCCCCGATGTCCTGTTAGTTATGGTGTTTGTTAATTAATCGTCACATTGAATGTGGGTTTTAAATAGGTGGATGAATATACATGGATATGAAAAAATAGTGCCTTATTCATAATAAATATCAAATTAAGTTGCCACGGTGATTTCGTTGAATGCATTAGAATACAACGATAGCTACAATTTATATTAATGACTAATTAGATTAGTGGGCCAGAGCTTTGCGGCCCAAAAATTTTAATTTCGATTACGGAAACGAATCATAGGTAAATTCATATCCGAGTTATAGCCAATGTCAAATATTTGTTGCTAATATTTACGTTTTTCGGATCCGGTGAGATTAAGGCAGGACAAATGACAGCCGGATATTTTGGCTTCCGGATGGAATTTCCCGAAACCGAGGAACGAAAAACTTTCCGAGCCGCTAGATCCCAAATAAGCGAACTGTTTAGAAGTCGTAGAGCGATACGTTTTATCCAAATTGTGCATTGATTTTTAAACTTAGTGGTGCGTTCCTCGGATCATTTTTCGTGTGTACTTAGAGATTTCGGAAGCAATAGCAGATTTCATTCCATGGGATGGCAACTGATTATTTTCAAAGAACAAGTTAAGCAAGATTTCTTCAACAATTTGGCTATAGAGAATAAATATTTCATAACCTGAGACAATTCATAGTCTTTATTATGATCTATTTGCCATATACAACTTACCTATTACCACAATCACGGGAAGAAAGAGCTTCATGACCATTGACATTTGTTGTGCTGGTGATTAGCCGAAGCTAGGAAACAAGGGTAGCAATAACTGGTTCCCTTATAACGATAGAATCGTCTAGTATCGTATATCAGCCATGACTAGAAGTAAATAGAATACTCAATACAAATTGTTTAGAGTTTGGAGGTTATGGTAAAGAGGATAGGTTACTAGAACCTTCTATAATAGATACTTGTGTTAAATTTATAGCGATAAACTATAGTATCTTAATTAATTATCTGGGAATCAGTCCTGGTCGTTTGACCACGATATAGGTAAAAGAGGATTGAGTTTATATATAGGTATTTAATAGAGGTTAAAGAAGAGGTTAAAGAAGAGGTTAAAGAAGAGGTTAAAGAAGAGGTTAAAGAAGAGGTTAAAGAAGAGGTTAAAGAAGAGGTTTTTATAAGGTAAATTTTAATAGAGTAAGTTTTGTATTTTATTTAATTGTAAGAAGTATATTTTAATTTCTTAATCTATATTATATCAACAAGCATTCTACCGGATACTTATACACAAAACTGTTAGGAGCAATTGTACCAAAAACACGTTACGTCACTTTGATCAATCTCGATACAATTAAGCGCAGCTCGACTACATGCACCTCGACATTCCAATAACTTGGGATTGGCAGGAATAGTATTACCAGCTCATCTGTGTATATAAAGCACCAGCTCTTCGCAACTCTTAGATCTTTGAAGTTTTCCAATACAAGCAATCAGCATACAATTTAATAGTAATTAGTTGTTCATCACAAAGCCTCAAGCCAATATAACCTGCGAAAGCTCTAACCTTTACAACAACATTTCATGTATATTTTGATTATACAATTTGATATGAGCAGGATAAAAATACAACTCATACGTAACTTTATCCAAATCAAACATATGATTAATCATTCTATACTTAATTTTATTGAGATTTCAAACAAAAATAATAGTACAAATGCTGAAAAATTGAAAGCCAAGAGAAACCAACAAAAACAATCAACAGCACCAATCAAAAAAGATCCCACGACACCAAAAAAATGAAAACAAAGAAAATGAAATTTCAATTTGTCCCATCTGTATCATTGAGTTAGTACCATGCGACTAAATTAGATATCATCCCAGCAATCACTATGGTCTTTAATGGGATACATCCCGTTAATCTTAAAAAATCATTAGCTTAACAGTTAAAACCTTGCAAATGATTTTTCACGAACCTTAATACCTCTAAAATATATTTTAGGTATATTAAGGTAAGCAAAGAGGTGGCGCTACTCCCTGCTCGTCCATCCCTCCCCCGAGAATCTCCTCCCGATATCCACGGAGTTAGATATTCTCCCTTCTCAATCCACCGTTTGCCCCAGTCATACGAGCTGCAGCTCTATTGGTTGAGCTCGCGGCCTCTGCATCCTCGCTTTGAGGCGCCGCGTTTTTCTTTCTTCGGTTATATAGAAAAACACCCAAAGAGATGCACAAGACAGTCAATAGGATAGCTCCAATACTCATGAGGCTAGCCATCCTAAGTTTTTTCTCCTCCGCAGGACTGACTGGGGCACTTGGCTTTGATGGATGATGATGATGAAGGAAGTAGTGGAGGGAGATAACAGCCATTATCGATGTAACTGGTTATGTAAGGATGATAAAGTTATGTAAGGGTTATAAAGTTTTTGAAAAACGTTTCAACAGTTTCAGGTTTGTATCAATATTTGAATCGGTTTTTTTATCTATTGTTGAAGATGGACGATAATGAAGCTGGACGATAAAGAGTCTTATATAGATATCAATTTGAGAATAGAATAAGTCTCTGTCCACAATAGATGCCTTATTGACTGTAGACATTATGAGCCAAATACTGCGTCTATGGCCTGTTGCTAGTTTGCTTAACATCGCTGCATTGTATTACACTCCAATATGCTGCTCTTTCACCAATCACTCCAAGATTCATCCAATAGCTTGTACTGGTCTAAAGCAATAAATTATTATTCATTGCCAGTAACTGCATGCCACTGAGATATATTGGCATGGGCCTGGCAGTTTTACTCCGAGTTCATGCCATGGTCTGCCAGTGGTTTGTGGTTTGGTAGCTAGTCCATCGCTGTCGATATCATCAACACTTTTATCTTGCATATTTATGCTGGACACATCTCTATCACGCACATTGCTGGTGCTTCAGGCCGTCTAGTCCTTTTGGAAAACACTCAGAGTAGTCACATTCTAAAATTTTGTATAGAAAAATGAACCATGAAGGAGCAAGACTTCAAAGCTACTACGACTTTGATTGGCGATGAGTTTTTCAGGCCAAATTATTGATTTTTTCATTGTGACAGTAGTGGCATTTGTGACTTCTTTGATGGCTTATGTTATTGATAAACTTGTTTTCCGGCAGTCACGCTTCTTCGACGAGTTTCGTTATCATTACCACTAGCGCACGTTTTTTTCGCTCGCTTAATACATTTATGGAATTAGAGTTCGCTAGTCGGATGATGTTGTAGGACACTGATTTCGAGTCATATAGTTCCAATGGTCGTACATGTTTTGTTAATATATAATTTAATCATTGATTGACAATATTTTAGTAGCAGTAAGATATTTAGTGGTAGATTATAAAATGTTGGAATCAAAAATTTCGAAAATTTGTTACCATGATGATCAAGGATGCTGTATATGAAGTCGGTTATAAAGCCTTCATTGGAAAAGGGTTGCCACAACAACTATCACATCACGGCTCGTTGGCAGCTACTGCAGCTCGGCGCCAATACTAAAGACCATGAAACCCACGTTCTGCTAACAATTTATAACCACAAAAACAAGTCAGTGATTAGTGTATTGGAAAAGAGCAACCTTAATATAAAGTTTTCCTCTTGTGTTCCCACTTATAATTAAAGATATCAACGTAAAAGCCAACGTCAAGTAAGACTTGCCCTTTTCGAGCTTCAACACACACGCTCTTTTGTTACCTATTTTGCATGAGGCGAACTTTTCCATATTGATGTCAAAGCTTCATTAATATTTCTTTTTGATGATAAACTTAATAGGGCCGGTCAGAGTTGGGATATGAGTTCAATGGATTTGGATAGAACTATAATGAGGTAAAAATAAAGCTTTTCACGTGACGATTAATCATTTCAAACAACAACAAAATCATTTCCTTTCACATTTATCGTTTTTAGCGTCCAAAATCTCAATCTATCCACATCATGTATTAAAAAAAATATAATTGGGAATACTAAAGTATCAAATCGATATTTTCATGATTTTTTCCGGTGAAAAAAAGAATAACCTGCAATTAGTGGAGGAATATTAAACTTGATGCTTTTTTAAAATGTAAGTCATCATCTTTGAAGGCATATAAGACCGTTTTTCAATCTTTTTCTCCCTAAAAATTGCATTTTTTAATGCGAAAATGGATGCGAAAATTGTATAATTTTTAGTCATGAGATGAAATAAATATTTACGGTGATACTTGCATGGCTCTCTAAGTGAGGTGTAAATCGGAATGTCATAGTTTAGATTTTAATTACAAATGCTCATGAAGAATATTAGCTATACACTTTTAGTTTTATCCTGCTATATATTAATTAAATTTCAACTCTAACCGGTCCTCATAGGGCTGAGGCTAGCTTGACGGAGTGCTGAAAATGTTAAGCCCTGCCTTGCTGCTCCGGAAACCGAAAGCTAATCACATTTTGATAATACTTGGGTCGTCTGGATAAGTGTTTATTTTTTCGATTGGACAAATTCCCACGACGCTCTAGATGTACCTACAATTTGATAAGGAATAGTTATGCGCAAATTACAGCCATGCATTTGTCAGCCTGATAATTTGCTTCTTGGTTTAGGCGAAAGGACCAAGTTGTCGGGTGATTTCAGTTATGTGAATTATCCCACAATTACGTTTCTATAGCAACAGATACATTTAGCATCCATTAAAAAACATCCATTAAAAAACATCCATTAAAAAACATCCATTAAAAAACATCCATTAAAAAACATCCATTAAAAAACATCCATTAAAAAACATCCATTAAAAAACATCCATTAAAAAACATCCATTAAAAAACATCCATTAAAAAACATCCATTAAAAAACATCCATTAAAAAACATCCATTAAAAAACATCCATTAAAAAACATCCATTAAAAAACATCCATTAAAAAACATCCATTAAAAAACATCCATTAAAAAACATCCATTAAAAAACATCCATTAAAAAACATCCATTAAAAAACATCCATTAAAAAACATCCATTAAAAAACATCCATTAAAAAACATCCATTAAAAAACATCCATTAAAAAACATCCATTAAAAAACATCCATTAAAAAACATCCATTAAAAAACATCCATTAAAAAACATCCATTAAAAAACAAACCTACCCTACGCAGTCAGAGATAATAAACATCTGTTAACTGAGTCAAGGCTTCAATGGATTGAATATGAGTCAATGAACAGTTCAAAGTGCAAATTTATTGATTAGTGGGAATGGCAAGGCTTGCTTGATGTTAGATTTACGTTGATATCTTCGTACTATAAACTCTCATTGACGTGATTCTCTTTAGTTTAATAGAGATATTCATACGATAATAATATAACGAGATCGATTGATATTTGTGACTGATCACATTCTCTAATGTAATAATCTTTTTTACTTTAAATTGACTGAAGCCTATCTTGTTGATGTGAGACTACTTTAGGAAAAATGGGAGAACAAGGAAAAATGGGAGAACAAGGAAAAAAAGAAAATTTATTATTCCTTATACACCAATAACGGACTTGCTTGTTGTTATTCGTTGTTATTAACTGGAATTGAGGCTCGTGGTCTCACGTATTTGCTAAGAGCTGCAGTTGTAACTGCGCCCACGTGATGTGATAGTTGGTTGGTATGGTAACGCATATCCAACAACGATTTCAATACCAACTGCACACACAGCATGTACGTTGATCATGTTTGCATTCTCTTCGGAATCATTTGTTCAGAGCCTTTCATAATCGGATAGTTTATATTTCATTACTACTTAAGAATCATCAGTCAATGATGAGACAAAATTTTCCAAAACACGTTCAGCCATTGGAGCTATGCGGCTCGAAATCATTATCCCACAAAATCATCCTACCAGAAAACCTTATTTCCAAAGATATATTAAGCGAGCGAAAATATTTACAGGAGAGTCAATGAGGATGAAGCATGTCGAAGAATTGTGACTCACAGAAGAACGAGCTTTTCAGTAACTTAAACCATTGAAGCAATCTACAGTGCTATCTTTATCACAACAGAAAAGTTAATATTTTGGCCTGAAAAAAATTCACGGCCAATCAAAATTGAAGTCGCTTGGATGTCATCCTACTTCATGGCTCATTTTTCCGAACAAAAGTTTTCAATGTGACGACTCTGGGTGTTTTCCAAAAGAACTATTCGACTCAAGGCATTTGCAATATGTGTGATCGAGATCTATCCGGCAGGAATGTTTTTGAAAATAGTGTTGACGATATAGCTGGCGATGGACCATTTGCCATACCACACTTCAGTGATAGACCGTGGTATGAACTTAGAGTAAAACTCCGAAAGCCATACCCAAACATGTTATTTGCATGCTGTCACTGGCTATGAATGATACCATATTGCATTATACCAATATGAGCTATTGGATGAATCCGGGAGTGATGGGTGAAAAACCAGAATATTGTAACGCAATGCAATGTGGTGATATTAAGTACACTATCAACAGACCTAAGACATTTACTACTTGGCTCATAATTTCTAAACTCAATATGGCATCTATTGTTGACAGAGACTTCTCCTTGTCTTCAATCAATATCTATATAAGACCGTCTGTCGGCAGGCTTCAACATTATTAACCTTCTACTATTCACATAACTTACAATTTTTAAATACATTTAAATCTTAAAATTTGAATCATTAATAGAAAATCAAAATATATTAAAAATGGTTGCAATCTCCGTCCGTCACTACCTTCATCATCATCATCCATCAAAGCCAAGTGCCCCAGTCAGTCCTGCGGAGGAGAAAAAACTTAGGATGGCTAGCTTCATGAGTATTGGAGCTATCCTATTGACTGTCTTGTGCATCTCTTTGGGTGTTTTTCTATATAACCGAAGAAAGAAAAACGCGGCGCCCCAAAGCGAGGATGCAGAGGCCGCGAGCTCAACCAATAGAGCTGCAGCTCGTGTGCCTGGGGCCAATGGTGGATTGAGAAGGGAGGATATTCAATTACGCGGATATCGGGAGGAGATACTCGGGGGAGGGATGGATGAGCAGGGAGAAGCGCCGCCTCCTTACTCTCCTTAAAATTTAAATTTTTAAATTTATAAATTAAATTGTTTTCAAGGTTCGTTAATTATCATTTCCATAATTTTGAAAATACAAGCTAATGATACCAAGCACGATTAATAGTGTCTTAAAAAAGATGAATGTGAGTGCTGGGAAGATTTTTGGTTTGTTTGTGAGGCACTAATTTATTGACGTAGATAAAACAAATTGAAGTTTTTCAGCCGGCGGTTTTTTTGGGTGGATTTCTTTGAAGATGCGGGATTTCATTTTGATTTTGTGCTTTGAAGCGGTTTTGGTGGTTATCTCTTAACTATTTTTGTACTTTCATTTTTATAAGCTATTCTGTGAAAGGCAAGTGCGAAATCGGACAAGCACGAAAGCTATGTCAAGAAATAATCTATATTTATCTATGGTTTTATACAGGAGAGAAACAATACAACTATATACAATAAAGGAAAACGGTAGGTGATTCCCGTCTGAGATTGGTATTCCTAATCGGGATGCACTTATCTGAGTGATCCCGCATGTTCGAACAGGTTTGTCCAATTTGGGAGACACTTGTCGAGAGTGATCTGGTCTTACTCTTGATGGACCTTGCCCTTGTCCTTTATCTCACATAGAACGTATACCACGTGACTGCTGGGAGAACAACTCCCAGTCAATTACAAATCGGGCCTAGCCCGTAACATATTCAAAACGATATTAAAATTTTGAAATTTCAATAACCAAAAATATTTTTGTTTTGAATCTAGTAACTGATGATATGCACTATCCATCTTGCCTAAAAAAATACTATGACTTATCTATTTAAAAAAAGTGATCAGAAATCACATTTGCTTGTCTTCTGACCACAAAAAAAATTATTCTGTCTTGGGAAATTTTAATTGACAATTGCTTTTTTTTCAAGCTTTCTTATTTTCAGAGTACCCATTTAGAACTCAGAACTCAGAGTCTATTCGGACTCGCCCCTATCTCAGGCTTATAAGTCCAAGTACCCAACATGCGTCCGATCCTATGTCGGCCAACGTGTATTAGTTCCATTATTTTGGTTAGTTTTAGAATTTTAATATAATATTGATCATAAAGGAAGCATACGACGTAGCTTTAGAATTACTTTTATTATATTATATTAACAACTACTATTAAAATTAACGACAGAATACTTAGACATTTACATCAAGCTTTACTAGTGCCGTCTAGGCCTGCATGCGGTCGATCTTCTAATGTGGGGCGAAGCTGAGACTAGCATCGTGATTATGTAATTTTAACAGTTAGTTTGTATAAGATCGTCCAGCCAATAAATTCCCAAGTGAAATTTTATAAAACTATTTTATCCAATAACACTTGACCCGATTGAGAGTATACATGCGACTTCCCCATCAAAAAAAGCTGTTTTTTGCAGCTTCCAACGCCGATAGCCGACGCAGCATAGCTCGAATGAGTCTCACGATAAAATTTTCACTGTCGCATTGAAGTTATCATAAATTGGGGAATCCAAATGATAAATGAAGACTATAGAAGATCCTGTCAAAACCTTTACTCCTCGGTGGATAGAGTTGCAATGAGTTCCGATGGCTATGGGCCGGTTATAATTACAGTAGTGAAAAAAATACTCAACGTCATACATAGACAAGGGCTTATCTACCTTGCTTGGCGTTGACAGCCAACAATAATATGAATACGTTTAGTCGTATTGTTCGCTAATCACCTAGGCCTTGTTTACCAGTTTATTAGCTTGCATAAATACCTTAATCAATCCTCATTGGGTGTAGCCAAAATCCCAGAACACACATCTTTACTTTTTGACAAAATACTTTCCAAATAATTGCATCTCCAACTGACACGTGACATCAATTGATATTGATCAAGATTCCCTGCATCATTCTAACAATTACAACGATGGAGAATTGATTACCTTCATGTGTATCAAAACAATATAATTTACTAGCTTGTTCACTTCCGGAACTTATTTACTGAATGCAGTAGAGCCTCCCAAATCAAATAACGTTGGGATGGGCAAAAATTACAAAATATGGGATATTATTAAATGGCCGCTCCTCTACTTCATGCCATTTGTTCACTCACTCCTAAAATCACCTATTTTGGTTGGCCGTTAGTTCATAAATTAAAAAGAAGTTTAAAGACAGACAATTACTTTTAGGGCTTCTTTCACAAATATTCAACAACGCATTACACAGCATCATGGTCTCACAAGCTCCGCTGACTGCTGATTATCCAGCACATACTACTGTAGAGGAATCGATCGTATTTTTGGCAAAAGAACAGGGCTATTCAGTCAGTTGTTCGCGCTCCAAAAAAACTAGGCTAGTTCAGAAATCCACAAACCTTGGATCAAATGCGTTCACGGGTTAAAACGTGAGAACAGAAAAGGCATGAAGCTGTCAAAGACGCGGCAACCTATGCGGTCAATAGGAGATAGTTGCCGTGATAGAGAGGACTTGTTGCATCTATGACGAAAGTAGGCGCTACACCTGAAGTCATTTTATCAAAATTATGTGAAAAAGATTCGACTTATCGAGTAGTTAGAAAAGAAATCTTCAATGCTAAACTAAAGGTGTACATCTCTTTTGTAGGTACCAACACGAACGATAATATACTAACGAGTACAATATGACACTACACTATATTCTAGAATCTAACTAAAGACTAGTCAGACATGTGTCAGAATCATCCTTCCCTCCTCAAATACTAGGTGCAATCAAACAACCGAAACTTCAATTCAACCAAAACTCTGATGGTGCTGCCGGCTAGCAGTGGACTACTACCAGTAACAACATTGTCACCCAATCCAGGAAAGCCATTATTGACTCTCTACTCTAAAAAAAAAGAGAGATGGAATTAATAAAGAAGAATACAAATGTCGAAACGACATTAATCAGAGGACTTTCAGGATTAAACTAGTTCTCCAATAAAATTGTCTCCTATATTAGCAAAAATGAAAGAGCCACCAACACCTTTGCTATCTCGCTAACAAACTGCAATGATATTCTAAGATGGAGCTATCGAGAGCTGTTACTCAAGCCTGCCGGTCTTGCCAACGGGAATCACACCAGAGTTACTCAGCGCTCTACACACATTGACTTAAACTATCATTTTGTTCGCGATTATGTCGGTAAAGATTTCATGCTTGAATACATTTCATCTTCGGAGAATTTGGCTGACCTAAAGACTATGTCATTACCAAAGCCGACTCATGGAACACTAACGAATCAAAACTTGATGCAGCTTTGAGGGAAAGTGTTGTAAATTATCATTATCAACACTTGCTCAGATGTTGATCTGTTGAATTCACGTGGATATTACAATATATTCTCCTAGCGTCTCACTACTTTCTTTCCGACTGGTCCTTCCTGATGTATATAGTACTCAAGATAAATTACCTAAATAGATCATCGTTCTTCTTTCTTTTGATCTGAATATCTGAGCTGGTGACCTACGCAGGGAAATATATCCTGTGATTACCACATCAAGGATTTTAATTGAAATACATTACATTGAGAAGAAATCATCCTCTTGTCTAAATAGATTGCATTGAGTTCGTTAAAAAAAGGGGAACCTCATCTGCCTATCTTTTTAGGAAAATAGTAGAAAGAAAAAAATTTGATACCAAAGTAATTATTAGGACATATAAATTCGCCGTTAGGATAAACGATAGACTTAAATCATCCTGGGAAAGAATATTGAAGGAGAAAATTTTCACCCTTGGCGCTCACCCTCACGACAAGGGACCGACACATCAAGTTCAAACTTCTCATTCTGTTCACTAAGCGAGACGGATACAATACCTTTTGAAATTTCCACTCATAACTTATCCAAGCTTTCATCCGAGTACCGATATGATTGGGAAGCAGCGGCATCTTGTTGGCTGGATAGTATCTACCTCGAATTTGAATCGACTGGCTTCGAAAATCCCCCCCACTACCTCTTTTGAGAATAATCTACATTTTATGCATTGACAAGGCAGCAAACTTGATAGACCCAACACCAAATGTTTGGGAAAAAAATCAAAAATCAATTGACAGCCACTGCAGAAGATATAGCCAATGTGAGGATGGCTTTTGAAGAAAGATTTCCAGGGAATATCTCGGACCAGTCGGAATTACCTGCACAGCTAGAATTTAAAAACCTGCGTCAAGCCCCCGAAGAATCCCTTTCAGCCTTTTATGCTAGGACGACAAGATTATTGATAAGAACCTATGGAAGAGATAGACCAAGAGATGCACAAAAAGGACAGGCATGTCTGGATAATCCAGGGTTTGTAATTTCCTTGGATGGATGTTAACGGTTGAGGGTTGACCAATGGCGAAGAAAAAGTGATTGTACCTCATAGTGGCATTTACAAATGGAATCTGAGGCATGAGTGTATCTAATGAAAAAGTTGAATCATCTAAAATGAAAAAAAACACTGTCACTGTGGCATAGCCAAGAGGCTGCATACACGTTAATTGGATTTTTAAGAAAAAAAAAAATATGAATACATCATTGTTTCTTGGGTTACCGAGAAAAAGCAAACAAGACAAGTAAACAAAGCAGTAAGCGAAGAGCCCAGTAAGACAGGCATCAAATCCTTTAAACTCTAACAACTGATCTATCTATCTCTACTGAAAAGATTTTGAATTTATCACAAGGTTTTTCACTAATTAAATTGTATGGTCTATAACATTTTCTCTTAGAAAAAGATATTCACAGCATAACACAACTGCAACGGCGGTCTGCCAATTGAATTAAGTGGTATCAAGCCAATCAAAATGTATTAAAAATGTAATCCTCTAGGGTGTAATGATCACATAAAAGGCTCACACTAAAGTGGAAGACATAACTTCTGGATATTAAACTTAAGTAAAAAGAAAAGTGTGTCGACTATACCATAGACAAAGATCCATAGTAAGGGTCAGATGGCTTAGTGGTAAGTCATTCAGGCCGGTCTTCCCAGAAGAAATTGGGTAGCTTGAACACCTGCCCCAATTGAGACGGGTGACAGCAGACCCTTTTTTCTACCTTCGCTGCAGAAGGAGAAGATATTTGATTAAGCATACTAGGACAGCCTAAGGTTTTTTTGAGACTTTTCCCTTAGTTGGATACTCACGGTCGAGGTTGGGGGTGTAAGTCCCCGCTTACCTAGCTAGTGGTATCAGCGAAGTGCTATCCATTGTATGAGTGTTCTACTCAAACATCAATATCTTCAAAACTCTGTAATTGTCTCATGCTCTATGAGCGCTAGGCTTATACCCGGGACGTTAATAAACAAAAATATAAGATCCATAGCTACTTACCCAGTGCGTGAGCCTATCTTATATTTACAAGTTGTTGTGATGTGGAGCTCACGCACGGATATTATATTACTAATCCCAGAATATCGCTGTATGGAACATGATACAAGGTGTAAAGATGGGGAATTCTAATCACGTGATACATCACTGTATATAAATAACTAGATTAGCTTCCAAATAACTTTCCATGCTTTCTATCATAGCAGGTTATGGCCCTATAACTTCCGCTGTAAATACTGCATCCGTTATTAATTGTACGACATCAATTCTATGCTTCCCTCTTCGCATTAATTCCTAGTAATTAATACAGCAACTCTCACATACAAACATGTCGGGGACATCTACAAAGCCCTCTAATAAGGCAAACCAACCAAACAAAACTAACACTGATATTTGTAGCACCAACAGTGACGAAAATATTAGTATATCCGGTATCATGTTTGCGACTGCCGATGACCTATCAGATTCCATAGAAGAGTCTAGGAAAAACACTAATGTATGGACGTTTGCGGAACGTCTTAATAATATAGAAAACGTGTCACCAATTCCGTTACTTAAAGATTCTAATTGGTTCCACTGGTATCAATCAATTAAGACTTTGATTTTTCTCACTAAAACATCTGCCGCATTTCTAACTAACCCACCTCAAAACAATGCTACATGTTTATGGACTGGGTGGTGGACCTCCAAACTCCAAGCAAAAGCACCTAAGATTTATCTTGCTCCTAGTAGTTCACCTCGAATGGCTCTATCTGAAATTGTTTGTATATGCCACGCAAAGTCCTACTCAATAATTCTTCGTATTACTGCTAATTTCTGGACTTTTGAACCTCGTAAAAATATTCAATTACAATCCTTCATGAAAGAGTACAACAAAAGATATCAAGATCTCAAAGAACACACTGAGATTACTCCTGAAATCAAAGTTCAACTGAAAAATCTTCTGCTGTATCATGTTTCAAAAATACAACCTGGACTTGTAAATATTTGTCGCAATCTATATTATGATGAAACATTCTATCAATGCCTCCAATGGACTTCCTATGAAACCTCAAAACTTACAGTTCAAAATCAATCTTATATTTTATGTAACTTCTGCCAAAAGCTTGGGCATACAGAAAGAGTATGTCGCAAAAAGATGAAAATAAAACTTACTCCAAAAGTTCAACAGTTGAAGCCCTTATCATTGAAATCAAATCGTAGTCAAACTTATCAATTAGATACTGCTGCAGATTGTCATGTCTCAGGTAACAACAAAAATTTTTCCAATTTTCTAGCCTCTTCAGAACTAATTGGTGTTGCGGGGAGGAGGTCGAGTGACCTCGACTGATAAAGGTGACCTAATATTTCCTACATCAGATGGTAAAATCGATAATCTTAAAGGAGCTATCTGTATACCGGATGAAAAAGCCATTATTCTTTCAACAGCTCAACTTGAGAAGCAAGGTTACTCTATCTTGTGGCCACCGAACTATCAAGATATAAAGCTTATTCGTCCAGATGGAACCACCTGTGCTATTTTCCAACGTGAATCGGGTAGGCTAATTTGGAAGCCTAAAAGTTACACACCTAATACTCCCCATCTCTATCCAATTCATCGTAACTGGCACACTATTCTTGGTCATCCAGGACAAAAGGCACAAGATATAGCTCTTCAATCGGCTGGAATTAAAGGATATAAATCTCCCATAAATTGTGAAACTTGCACTAAGACGAAAATAACTATTTCAAAGGGACACGGATCACTGCGTAGTACATCCTCATTTGCTGAAGCAATTCACATGGACTTAGTTGGAGGCCAAAAGTCCCTTGCCCCAACTACTATTGATAAGTCAGTTTCTGCTGCGACTTGGTTTCTCCTTGCTATTGACGAGCACACTTCTTGGAAATAAGCTTGGCCAGTCTATACGAAAAAAACTGTACCGTCTCAAATTGGTTACCTTCTCGAACATTTGAAAACTAAGTTCAACAAAACTCAAACTCAAATCCACACCGATAGAGGCACTGAGTTTTCCAATGTAGAACTGCAGGAGATTCTTCTAAGTCGTGGTATTGAATGGCACAAATCTTCTTCGCATGCCCCGGAACAAAACGGTATAGCCGAAAGAAATGTGCGCACAGTGATAGAGAAAATGCGGGCTCTTCATCTACAGTCTGCATTGCCACTAAAATATTGGCCACTCATCCTAACTGCTACTATCAATATTTTGAATATGACGCAAAACAAAGTAGCTCCAAAATCTCCTTATTATGCTGTATTCGAACGTCTCCCAAACATCCAAAATTTAAATTCTTTCGGATGCCAAGCTTTCTGGTTAGAGCCAGACCAAAATAAACTTGACTCTAAAGTCAAAGAAGGTATTTATGTGGGTACTGAATTTTCGGGAGGCCATATTATCCTTAACACAACAACAGGCAGAACTGTCATAAGACGAGATATACGAGTTCATGATGACGTATTTCCATTCCGAAACAAGATTTTATCTCTTAAATCAAACAATCGTCTTGTCATTAACAATGCCTTATCTAGCCCGAAGGCCAAAGATTGGAATAAGGCTATTGATATAGAAATTAAAAATATGACACGAAATAATGTCTGGACCCTTGTGCCTTGATCCGAGGCTAAAAGTAAAGTAATGACAGGCATCTGGTCTCTTAAAGAGAAACCTGATGGACAACTCAAGGCAAGATGGTGTGCAAGAGGATTTTCAGAACCATATGCTGATGACACTTATGCGGATGCCCTTCCACCTACTACCATGCGGATGTTGCTTGCTCTTGCAGCTTCAAGAAATTTAAATATTAGTCATGTTGATATAACTGCAGCCTTTCTGCATGCAGAAATAGACACCCCGTTATATATTGAACAACCGCATGGTCGAGAGAAACCAGGAAACTTATTTTGTAAACTGAAAAAGTCAATTTACGGACTAAGAACAGCCCCAAGACGATGGCAACACAAACTACGGAACGTATTAGATGGAATGGGATTTAAACTACTTAAATTTGATACTAATGTGTTTCGAAAAGATGAGACTATTGTATCTACTTACGTCGATGACTTTATGATCATTTCCGCCTCTAATACTGAAATCAAGCAAGCTATCACAGCATTATCACAAGCCTTCCGGGTTAAAGATCTTGGTGATATGACTAAATTTTTGGGTATCAATATCTCTCAGCAGCCAGATGGAATACGTATAGATCAATCAGATAAAATTGAAGATCTATGCAACAATATGGGCATGCTTTTATGCAGGGATTCAAATACACCGATAGCTAATGATAATCTTATTGACTGTGATACAGAAATATCATATACTGAATCCGACGCTGTAAAGTATCGGTCAGCCGTTGGTTCCCTTCTATATATTGCTAGAATGACTCGACCAGATATTCAATATGCGGTCGGTCGACTTTCTCGTCATGTTTAAAAGCCCTCTCAAAATTCAATGGTTGCACTAAAACACCTCATACGCTATATATCACGCACAAAATCAGTCGCCCTCTTCTTTCTTAGAAATGGAAACAATAAACTTACTGCCTCATCAGACAGTAGTTGGGGAAATATTATTTCTTCAAAAGGAACAATAGGTAATCTTTCATGATTAATGGCTCTCCAATTTCATGGTGGTCCAAGAAACAAACAATGACAGCCCAAAGTACATGTGAAGCTGAGTATGCTGCCTTAACAGCATTGGCAGTTGCTGCACAATGGATCCGCCCGCTTTATGAAGAAATCTTCAAAGCATCTCCTAGTCCAATAAATACTGGAATTGATAACACAGCGGCCTTAATAACAGCCAACAATAATAAAATAACAGCTCGAAATCACCATTTTTTTATGAAAGAATCAACAGTTCGAGAGGCGATTAAAGATGGTATCATAACCCTCAAATATACTCCTACAGATAAATGTAAAGCTGATGGTCTCACAAAAGCATTACAACGTATCAAACACTCTGCGTTCTGTGCTCAGATAAACTTGGATCTAAAGCATTCGATTTCAGGGGGGTGTAGAGATGGTGAATTCTAATCACGTGATACATCACTGTATATAAATTACTAGATTAGCTTCTAAATAAATCTTTATGTTTTCTATCATAACACAAGGGCATAATCATTATTACGATGTGCAAGTAGATCAGATTGTTATCTCGGGGTGGTGTATGTATCTCATAGCCATGGCTAGAGATAGATGGAAGTATATGGAATCAGTAGAAGAGACCGTATAGAATATTCTGGTAATGAACAAGGGATTTGATGTGTTTATATAGAGGCTAGTTCTTGTTCATTAGAAAGATATAGAAACTCATAAAAACATAATCATATCATTGTACATTAGAAACAAACACATATCTATTTCAACCTTATCATTGTTTTTGCTCCCTCAGAATCTTCCGCAGTCAAAGATATCTAAACCAGCTAAACATTCTAATCATACCTGAGTCAAAACACAAGTCCCTTATTCATTATTTCAGGTCGGACTAAAAATATTGAATAGGAAACCAATTTCGAGTTATAATTAATTATTTAGATCCACCTTTTTTAACGATCTTTTAATAGAACATATAATAACCGTGTATATTTGTTTTTTTTTTTTTTTTAAAAAAGTCAATGTAATTATTTTTAGAGACAAGTGAAAGGGAGGTACTAAACTGAGCGCTTGATGAGCTGAGTTGAAGAAAAAAAAAAAAATTTATATATATATATATATTTTGAAACTGAAAATGTAATTCTTTCTGTTAAAAGAGATATTATAGAAAGAGTGGAATTGATTTTTTTATTTATTAACTTTTTTTTATTTTTTTTAAAAAAAAAAAGACTGATAAGAACAAGTAATCTCTTTTGAGACGAGAAAAAAAAAAAACTATATTTTATTCAATTTCGTGTGACAAGAAATGATTATACAGCTCATTCGTAGCAACTCATGCCAATAAATCCAAAACAACATTTCACTTGTTCCTCCAATTTTTTAAATTTTATTAACATTTCAAATAACAATGGAAAATTAATATTGAAGGGGAAAGACGATGAAGAAAACCACCAAGCTCACTCCAAAGCGCAGTTTAAAATAAATCCCACGACTCTAAAAACATTATAACAGCCGATTAATATATTTCAATTTCACTTATCCGCATCAATGAATTAGTACCACTCGAATAAACCAAAAATCATCCTGGCACTCATTATCTTCCTTCCAGATGTTATTTTTTTTTCGGATCTAAAATAATTAGCTTGTCAGTTTAATATTATAAGTTATATTTAACCAACCTCGGACCATCAAAAAATCATTTTCAAGATTTAAGGAAGAAAGGAAGCAATGCTTCTCCGTGCTCGTCCATCCCTCCCCCGAGTATCTCCTCCCGATATCCACGGAGTTGGATATTCTCCCTTCTCAATCCACCGTCTGCCCCAGACACACGAGCTGCAGCTCTATTGGTTGAGCTCGCGGCCTCTGCATCCTCGCTTTGGGGCGCCGCGTTTTTCTTTCTTCGACTGTACAGAAAAACACCCAAAGAGATGCAGAGGACAGTCAATAGGATAGCTCCAATACTCATGAAGCTAGCCATCCTCAGTTTTCTCCAGCGCATGACTGACTGGGGCGCTTGGCGTCAATGAATGATGCCTAAAGTCATGGAGGGAGATTACAGCCATTTCTGATATATTTTGATATATTTTGATATATTTTGATATTTATAAATAATTCTTTTTCTGAAATAAGACTTAGAATCTTCAAATTTGAGTGTGTGTGTGAAATGAATTTTTTGGTAATTGAGGAAGCCTACTTAATTTATCAGCCGTCAACCGACGATCGATGGCCTTATATAGTTATTGACTAGTGACTAAAAGTAGTTTCCTTGTACAAATCACGCGTCAATTATTGCGTCCTTGGCCATTTGCTAGCTTACTTGATATCACTGCATTCCATTCCATTGCATTGCATTGCACTATGCTTTTTTTCGCCTATCACCCTGAGTTTGTTTCAATGATTGGGATTAGTTTAAATCAATAATCCAACAATAACAACACGTGGGTGCATGACACTGATTTTTCTAACATACCCTGAGCAGTTATGCCCAGAACTCTCGCCGAGGTCTACCAAATGGTGTATGACATGGTAGCCATTTGATCACCACGTATAGCGCCGCTGATACGGTTTTCAACCATGCTGAAAACAAAGTAATATCGATCATGCATCGAGTGATCTAGTTATTCCCGATCTCATTGGGCAACGTCACATAGCTCATGCAGCCCCAGTCAAGGACTGTGAAGCTTAAACACCCAGAAGAAATTCCATTTTGGAATGGCTCTGAGTTCTTCAGGCTAAAACATCGACTTTCCTGTTGTGTTGAAGGTTATACTGTCAACCGCTTCGAGATCTGTAGCTATAGATGAGCTTTTTGTTTTATCAGACACCCTTCTTTGATGTGTTTTATCCTTACTTCTTCCAAAGCCAGTGTATTTTGCATGCTTGCTACTTGCTATAGGATTCAAGTTTGCCGCTGATTGGATAACCTAGTTTGATAATGATTTCGAGCCTCATAGATCCAAGGGGAGAACGCGTGTGTCTAATCTCAGTGTAAATGTCCGCCATTTATTAGCGATCAGATAACTAGATTTAGATTACATAAAATTTTTCTTGACCAATGATTTCGAGAAGTGTGAACATGATTATCATGGATGTTCTGTTTGAAGTTAGTTTGGAAGTTTTAATTGGTCATGCGTTGCCATACCAACAGTTACATCATGTTGGCAGCTACTGCAGCTCGGCGCCAATTCAAGAGTCCACGAGGTCTAAATGCAACTAATCACAACTAATTCTATCTTCAGATGTTCCTGTGATTGGCGCATGAGAAAAAAGCAAACATATCTGATCATTTTTGCTCAAATTTCCCTATCCATACTACTCAGATATTAACGCAAAAGCCAACATGAAGCAGGCCCCATCTACCTGTCATAAGTATTAACACATCTGCCCTACTCTAATGAACCCTACTAGTAATACTTCTCACTGTAGATTATTATGTTGGTCTTAATTTTATCGAAGCAAACTTTTCTAATGCGGATATATCATATCTATAGTTTTACCCTTCAAATTCACAAATTATGAAGAGTAAACAGGTGTTAACAAATAGAACTAAACATCGCGAATTGTAAAAAATTATTTCAGATATATAATCTACCTATCTTCACTTTAGACATAATTAAGATTATTATTTTTAATGAAAGACAAGTTTTGTGCGATTTTTTTCTGGTTCAATACTGGTGATCAACATAACTTCTATTACTTACTATATGCAAGACTCGTTCAAAAAAAAACCATTTTTTTGATTCAGCAGTGGAAATTTCTTAGTAAGTTTTGAATATTTGGCTTACGAAGAATCTAAGTAAGATAAATTATTGTGTACGTGCTCAAGAGAAGGAAAATTATGAAATGGAATATTTAATATCAAAGTCCTTGAATACTACAAGAAAACGTAAACATGAGATACTCGGTAGTATCAATTACTAGATTTAAATGTTAATTATCTTATTTAAATTTATAAATTTCATATTATACGATTAATTAAAACTGTCATCTATAGATTAACCCACAAATAATTTAAATATAAACATTTTTCTTCATTCTGGAATATTTTGTAGAATTTAAATCTCCGTATCACTCGCAATCAAATCGAAGATTATTTCAGCTCTCATTTATATCCTCATAGTAATTTTTTTAAATTTCTTTTGAAAAAAACAGCTTATCAATTTAAAATTATGAAAAGAAATTTAAAGAAATTGACGATCATTTAAATAAGTGGCTTTTTATTACTACTGAGAATAAGGTGGTGCCCCTTTTCTCTATTCATTCGTCTCTCTTCCGTAACTCTCCTCCTAATATACAAACAGATGAATATCCTCCTTTCTCGATCCACGGCTTGTCCTAGCCATATGAGCTGCAGCTCTGTTAGGTGGGCTTACATCCTTTGTAACTGACTTAGTTCAATAGAGCTAATGACATAAGATAATTCATACAAATTTTAAGTTAATGAATCTTGAATAGTTGACCGGGAATCACTTAGAAAGATAATGGTGGTTATTAGATTAGAGAATGAATTTATATATTTATGTATATATATAACCCTTTTTGTTTTATCAGAATTGCTCCTTTTCTCTCTGTTCTTTCTGACCATATATATACCTTTATTACAACATATCTCTACCACGCTTCCTAACATCTCACTACATCAAAGATGCTATTTAAAGTCGCAAACTTTATTTACACAATAAAAATCTGGTCATCTCTCAACTATTTTTATGACTTCGGTTGTCCCGAATCGCTTACTAGTTCGGTACCATCGAATCTAAACATAATTTCTTAGACTAAACAAATAGGGATCAGTACATTACTATAAAATAAAATTGCTACAACAGGAACCTAGAAACTAAAAGTAGAAATCTAGAATATCTAAGCATTATCTGAGTTCAACAATTTGCATCCTCGCTTTGGAGCGCTGCGCTTTTCTTTCTTCGGTTGTACAGAAGAACACCCAAAGAGATGCAGAGGACAGTCAATAGGATAGCTCCAATACTCATGAAGCTAGCCATCCTCAGTTTTTCTCCAGCGCATGACTGAATGGGGCACTTGGCTTTGATGGATGGTGATGAAAGAGGTGGCGGATGAATATTGCAACCATTTTTGATTTCCTTTAATTTTTACAAAATAATGAATCTAACATAAAAGATTCAGTGCTTTGAGATTTAAATATATAAATGAAATGAATTTTTTGTTATTGGTAGAAGGTTAACAATGTTGAAGCCTGCCAAGAGACGGTCTTATATGGATTTTGACTTGGGACCAGAAGAAGCTCCTTTCTACAATAGATGCCTTACTGAGATTAGAAAGCATAGGCCAAATAATTAACGTCTTTAAAGCGATCCTCTAGATCCTCACTTTGAGGCGTTCCGTTTTTCTTTCTTCGGTTGTACAGAAAAACACCCAAAGAGATGCAGAGGATAGTCAATGCAATCGCTCCAATACTCATGAAGCTAGCCATCCGAAGCTTTTTCTCCTCCGCATGGCTGACTGGGACACTTGGCTTTGATAGATGATGATGATGGAAGTAATGGAGAGAGATCGCGGTCAATCTTGATATTTTTTTTAATGATAATAAAAAGATTCATATTTTCAAATAAGAATTTATATATAATTTATGTTTTATGATTATTGATGAAGATTGACAGTTCTGAAGCCGGACGACAGACAGTCTTATATAGATATTGACTTAAGACTAGAAGATGTTCCTTTCTGCAATAGATGCCTTACTGAGATTAGAAATCATAGACCAAGTAATTAACGTCTTTAAAGCGATCCTCTAGATCCTCACTTTGAGGCGTTCCGTTTTTCTTTCTTCGGTTGTACAGAAAAACACCCAAAGAGATGCAGAGGATAGTCAATGCAATCGCTCCAATACTCATGAAGCTAGCCATCCGAAGCTTTTTCTCCTCCGCAGTACTGACTGGAGCACTTGGCTCTGATGGATGATGATGATGAAGGTAGTGGCGGACGGAGATTGCAGTCAGTTTTAAAATATTTTGATTTTTATAAAGTATATTCGCTATTTTATGATTTTAAAGTACATATATTATTTTTGACGAGAACGTTTGATTTGATTGTAGAAGGTTGATTTAGTTGATTACTTGATGAGAAATCATATTTCGTAAACGTTCGTTTGATCGCAAATATTTTCATCTGTTTTGATACAGCGTGAATTATTTGATTCCATACTTTTGAGTGGATCTCTTTTAAATTAAAGATGTAAATTTTTTCAGAGATTTGTTTCTTTTCAAAAAAAAAATAGATTAAATATATAGTATGAAATTTGAGAAATTGATGATTTGGCAATAAGTGAAATCTAGACGGGTGGTATAACGTATTATATAGACATTTACTAATGATGAGGAGTAGCCCCCGGGTACGAATAGCGGGGAATCTAAGCCAGGTGTAGTGTGTTTGGGCTGGAGCTGCATGCATAATGAATGCATAATTCATTGCGTTTTTTCCACACTGCATCTCAAGGGTGATAATCGATGATCTTCTTAATACTCGTTTCAAAAATAGCGATCACTAAGAACGGGTGAGAGAATGCCACATTACTGTAAGGATATAGTGGTGACGTAGTAATAACATGAAGTTTATAGTTTATGGTAAGCTTGGAATTAAGCGAGATTTCTGTTTATCGATGTCATCTTGCATTCTCCAACAACCACGTGATGCAAATTCCACTCGCCTTGTGATACTCAACGAGCCACCCTTGCTTAAAAGGGTTAATCGATGTATTGAGAGTTGCAAATCCAGGGAGACCCAGTTCCAGATGAGTTTTGGAAAATGCATGATGACATCAGCAGGGGCTCTTGGGACTCGGAGTTTCAATCCACAACGATTATTTTCGATCTTCCATTTGATGATCAAAATCCACCCCCAAAAGGGCGTATCTTAATCACTTCTTTGGACTTTAACCGCCATAGTTTGACCAACGATTGTTCTATCTTGCAACTAAAAACTAAAAGAATTATCGCTTCTAATTTTGTATAACATAGAATTTTTGGGGGAGAGATTTTTGTTTGAGAATCAACATTAATAAGCCTCCAAAATTAATGATGAAGAATTAAAAAATATGTTGAGTATTTAGGTCACATGCAGTATCACGTGGATATTTATATTAGTCTCGCTTAGTTAGAATGTATTATATGAAGTCTAGTATAGTACTTCAGTTAATAATAATCAATATAAGATAAAAGTATATCGTATTCTACACCACGCTTCTACCCCTTACAGAGTCATTCTCTTAACAGGTTATGAGAACCCGGATATAGGTGTTCAAAGAATAGATTGATATCTTATAATATTGGCATCAAAAGAAACTACAACAGCTCAATAGGCTCGCTGGAACCTAAGAAGAGAAGACAAAAAAAAAAATAAATCACGCCCTGACTTGTTTACATTAACTAAAGGGAGCCGTGTATAGACTGTCGTTAATCGAGAGGTTCATTAGGAGCATTAGGAGTGTGTGTAGAATTTCAGGAATTTTTATACTTTCATTTCTTAATATTAAATTACTTTATTTCACTTCATTCTTTTATTCCTTAGAAAAAAAAAATAAAATAAATAAATTATATATATTACATTATTATCATAAAATGCTTGAGAATAGCGATAAATATCGCATTCCATTGTTGAATCGCAACAACCATGAGGTTTGGTTCCAGGACATGGTCTTTAAGCTTCGAGGTAAAGAACTC
>QVIK01000173.1:0-77517 GCA_003957845.1 Oidium heveae | reverse complement strand
ATGGTGGTTAGTAAGCAAAAGAAATTGTAATATAAAACCTTTCATAGAGATAGTAAAAAAAAACATAACTCCCCTTCTCAGAAACTTCTTTCCTACTACCACGGTAATGATTCTACCCTGTGGGACTGACATGGGTTTTTGGTGGAGCCGCCAAGCCTAGCTAGGCATGATCTATATAAAAATTGAGTTTATGCATCGCTTTTATGAATTTTCTTGACAAAAATTATATGGTGAATTTCAAACGACCGAGTGATTCTACCACTCTTCATTCTTCAAACTAAGCTTAATCTGTATAATGATTGACAGCATAAAATTTTATGTAACAGCTCTATTTTGTGTTCTACATCACTATCTAGCTTCTAAAATATGGAAAATTATAAGTAAAGACTAATTTATGTACACTTCATCTAATCACTAAGATTCAAGGTATTTATCTGTGTTGTAANGCATAAAATTTTATGTAACAGCTCTATTTTGTGTTCTACATCACTATCTAGCTTCTAAAATATGGAAAATTATAAGTAAAGACTAATTTATGTACACTTCATCTAATCACTAAGATTCAAGGTATTTATCTGTGTTGTAAAGAGGTCAATATCTGGTTGGACCTCCACAGGCATCTATTACCGCCTGACATTTGACAGGCAATCCTTCAAGTAGTCTCATAAGAAATTCGGTAGGCACAGATTGCCATGCCTCCGCAACAATTGCTCGAAGTGAATCATGCGTCCGCTGTCTTTCACCATCCAGATTTGAATAATTCCGCTGGTTGTAGCCTTTCATTCAGCCCCAGACAGCTTCGATGGGTTTGAGATCAGGAGAGTTAGGAGGATAATCGATTGGTATTAGCGATCTTTCTTGCATCTCTTCCATCGTATTTTCACATGCGTGTGCAGAAGCATTGTCCTGCTTGACGAAAAGCCAGGGCTTCATAGACACCATCCCGTCTATGAGAGGTACTATTTTCTTACAGTGCTTTTCGGAGTCTATGGAGCCCCACTCCTTCTCCCAAAACAAAAAAGGTCCCGTCCCCTCTCCACTCCTGCAAAGCTACCCCAGAACATCCATCTATTCCTATTGCTATTTTTGGAATCTATGCGATCAATTTGGTACTCTTCATTGTTCTAAATAAGATAGTTAGTCCACTGTAGTCCGTCTGTATATATCAAGTCAAGAAATAAAATGTTACAGACCTTCCTAGTCTCCCACTCTTTTGAATGATACTCATCCTTCACTCAAGTTTCGTCGGTCCAAAGGATTGATGAAAAATCTTCAAAAATTAAATGTAGATGGGCTTCGGCCCATTCTCTACGCTTTCTCATGGTTTCTTGTGATGAGAGAGGCTTCTTATGTGCTGGGTGGCGCTTATAGCCTCTTTTCTGAAGCTCTTTCTGTATCACTCCCTCCCTAGCACCAAGGCCCACAAAAGAACCGGCGGCAAGTTCTAGATATGTCATCCTCCGGTTTACAGATGATGAGATTATGAATTCAATAATTTTATCAACATCCTTCTGTGAAAAGGTTGATGGTCTTCCACTACCCCTTCGTGGTGTCACATTGCCACGTTTCAGCGCATAAGCAACTTGACCTTATGATACGTTTAGATAACCGGCTATTTTTTTGTAGCTCCAACCTGCATCGCGAAATCTGTAGATCTGCAAAATCTCATAAATTTCAGAACATACAATTTGAGGTCGTCAATTTACTAGAAATGATTGATCTCTGATTAAGGTCTTATATCGTAACGTCGAGGGAGGAGGAGTCGAAGAAGTTGATTGAGGATAATTCATTTACGAAATATATTTAGTATCGAGTAATTTTATATGTATACTGAGCGGGATTAACTTATCATAGATGGGATTCTTATTACCTGTGATGAAATATTTATTGTGGTCTGTAACTATAGAACAAAAATGATAATTAAGGCGCAAACAATCGAAGTTGGCATAAATCAAAAATAAAAACTTATGTAAAAGTTTATGAAAATGAGGGGAGGTTATGTAGAATAGCAAAATGCCCAATAGACCAGGCAAAAATATTTATACTTTGGATAAATAAAAGCTGGAAGTGGCATACCCCTGAAGCGAGGATATGATCTACATATATAGGGGTAAAAACATTACCGTGGTAGTAGGGTAGGTCGTTCGTTTTAGCTAGCCCTTCACTGTTGCACAGAAAATAATCCACGGGTACCCATGACCTCCTCTGACCTAGGAAGTGTTTAGAGAGTTAGGGTGCTAGTGTGGTTATGTTATGGGGTGAACAGAGTCGACAGTGCTAACAAGTGCAGTATAGATGACACATATGGCTTGCCCAATTATCTATCATGAAATTATGTCTGCTCTGATACCAATTTCTCAAAACTATAACTTTTCTTGAGCTCGATAAAACTTCTAGCAATGGGTGCTATTACTAAAGACTTCAGTCCACCACAATCTCAACAATTAGACTGCCCACGAGGAAGATTCCCAAGCAGTACTGAAGATGTCTCTCCTATGGCAACTCACGGCTATGGGACCTTAGTTAATCTTATAAGATCATCACGTCCCTCTATCACTCAGCAAAATGGTGATCATAATTTTAACTCTCATAAACGTGGTCGAGATTCCATAAATGATGAAGAAGTTGCGAAGAAAGCGAGCAAGGAATGCGATGAAATGCGTCATAAATATCGAAGTTCGGAAGAAAGACGGCTGGAAAGCATTTTACATGGCTCTCCGATTCGAAGTCAGAGATTGATTGGCCATAGCAATTTAAGATATGAATGGGGTAACTCCAATATCTGCTATTTTTGGGTTTGAAGCCTAATAAAAATGCCAGAAAAGTACTGGAAAACCAGAGACGAGTTAAAAAAAATGAAAAAACCTATGTAAGCTCCACCGATATCTTTTTCAAAAATACAAAATGTGAATTAATAGGATTCTAGTCGAAAATACTACGAACGAACCAACAATTTAATACAAAACTACATTTACATAGATCGCCTTTTAGACTCTTCTCTCCCACACGACCTTTTGAACGAGTATAGTGATGTTGGAAGCTATACATCTCTGCATAATAATTATAAAAATTTTTCTTCCCCCACAGAAGCAGGAAGTCAGTCGAGAAGTGTCGGGTATCTTGATGTACCTACAAAAAAGATAAAAAGGACGCCACGTGAAATTTACTTTAAGGTCTCGAACGAAGAGACTCCACTCCTAAACTCAGATAATAGCGAGGTAAATTCATTTATTCCAGGACCTGAGAATGAAGAGTCCGAATCAGGTGATCGTATAGTAAATATTGCTATATACGTTAACCTAGTGGCTAACGTAATTCTTCTCATTACTAAAATAGCTACTATACTACTAACAAACTCACTTTCGGTTCTCGCGTCCTTGGTAGATGCTGCTCTAGATTTACTGAGCACAGTCATAGTCTGGACCACGTCTAAACTGATCGAAAAACAAGATCGCTATTCATATCCTATTGGCAGAAGGCGCCTTGAACCCCTTGGAGTCTTGATATTTTCAGTAATTATGATTACTTCTTTCTTTCAGGTAGGACTACAGTGTATTACTAGGCTGAATTCGGATGACCATAATATAATTCAACTTACTATGCCAGCTATAATACCAATGTCAGCCACTATTATCATTAAACTAATTTGCTGGCTCTGGTGTCGAATGGTCAAAAATTCTGGTGTTCAAGCATTGGCGCAAGATGCGATGACTGATGTTATCTTTAATACTTTTAGCATTATATTTCCACTTGGTATATCTAATAACTACCAATATTTGTGCAGGTATCTGTTTCTAACATAAGCTTAGTTGGGTTCTACGCAAAACTCTGGTGGTTTGATGCTCTTGGAGGACTTTTGCTTTCTTTATATATCGTAGTTAACTGGTCTACAACCTCTGCTGGACACATTCGAAACCTCACTGGAGCTACTGCAACTGCTGATGAGCGTAATGTATTACTTTACCTCACTATGCGATTTGCAAACACCATCAAACAGATACAAGGGCTTCAAGCTTATCATTGCGGAGATAAACTCAATGTTGAAGTTGACGTTGTTTTAGACGAGCAAATGACTTTACGCGATAGTCATGATCTTGGAGAATCGCTACAATACGTTCTAGAGTCAGTCCCCATAGTTGATAGAGCATTTGTTCACCAAGATTATGCTGGCTGGAATCTACCTACCCATATGGAGCAACAGGGTGTATAAGAGGTATAGTAAAAGCCATTTTAATATGGTAAGGAGTCAGCCTATAAATACTAAGACAAAATTCAATTGAAAATTAAAATTGCACTCAGCTACAACAGTCACCGAATTTAGCAACTTAAAGTAATAGATAATTTAGAGTATTTGGCATCTATCTATATTTAATATACCTAGGAGAATATGCCCGTTCTTATTTAACTTATAGACGGAAATTGAAATGAATTAATATATTAGCGCAGTTTCCAACAAATGTTCCTTGCATCTAAAAATCGTTTTGTCCGTTTTTATTTTCTTATCCTGCCTTACGATAAGACCCTTCAGAAACCGAAGTGGAAGAATCAGAGATCGTTGATGAAGTCAGGTTTGCCTGGTTGACATCTTAGACATTGTTTTTGAATGCATTTACATGATGCGGTGGTTGACGTTGTGTAGAATTCACGACTTCATTTACAACTACATTTGATGGAGCAAAATTGGCTGCAAGTCTCAAGCCCCTTGAGCGTTTCAAAACCGGTTGTTTAACAGTCTCAATCGCATGTCTTATCCTCTAACACTTGCAAGAGATATAGCCACTAGAGCTTTGGCTCTCGGCCAAATTTTCTGGTTATCCTACAGTCTTAATATCGTGATAGTCATTTAGTCATGAATCTATCATGTTAGTACATGAAACTAAGCCCTTAAGCCGATGAAGATCAGTCAAATTAAGTCATTGATATGATTTCAATTCTCTTTTAGAGTGCGGTAGCATGGTTTGTCTAGTGAGATTGTGAAACTACATTTACATTCGCGAACAGGAATATCAGGTTTCTTTGAGACACTAATTCATTTTTCTAATATTGGGATATGTATTTATCCACTGGCCAATACACCTAGCTACGCCAAAACTCATGGAACTCAACCTTTGTTGGATTCCAAACTTTTAAAAAATTCTCCTGTTAATTCGTTTAATAAATCTGCATCTGGTTGTTTACTAAGATGCGACTTGATAATTGTCGTAATATGCTAAGCGCAAAGAGCATTCTTTGAAAAGGGAAGCTTTATATGAGCAGTATTCAACTAGGCAACCAACCCCCTACCGGCGACAATGACTCCAAGTTTCGATTTACGAATAATACTTTGATTTCTTTATCAGTCATGTGTATAGCTAAGCAATGAGTATTCGCTGATATTGAAGGTGGGCAATTGTAGATTGACTAACATCAACAATGTATTTATCGCCCTATGAACAAAACCACAAGCGTTGCCGGCAGCTACTTCCAGAGTGTCCAACTCCCTTGTATTCGCTCTCTTTACTTCCTACATGATGACATCTTCATTTTTGGAACATAATCACACTGCAATTTTGATTTTCAAGTGGATAATCATAAGCCATATCTGTGTTTTACAGCAGCATTATCACAGGCAACAATTACAGCTTTTATATTCAAGGATCGAACCGAGAGTGGGTAGATAGTAAACATAGAAATTCTAATCAATATTTAGATAATCAAATAGCTTGAAACGGCGAATTAATATTTTGATAGGAAAGCTAATTTTTTACCTTTAGAAATTTAATCGCAAGAATATGTCAAGAGCGATACTCTATATTAGTTTGATGGGTTGCTTTTTTTTTACGATTGATTTTTAGACATGAAATAATTTAAAATTTTAAGGTGGATAAGAATATAAGAATTATCTCATGTTTCTAGAGTAAGGGATTTAATGTAATTGTAAAAAGAATTTGTTTACATTTGTTTATATAAATCTGCCTGCAGAGATCTCATGGTTGCTATATCAATAGGCCCATGAACCAACCCCAGCAATTATTACCTTGCCCCTTTGCGCCAGCTAGATGCCATGAAATTATTCCATAATGTTGAAAGCTCAGTGTGGAGAAGAATACAGGATTTTCGGGAGAAATCGGGTTCTACTAGTATCTTCTTCATCTTTTCTAAAAGCCGATAGGTGCTAAATATGAAGTTCCTGGGCTTAGTATTTGCTTTTTTCCTCGACGAGTTGTGTATAAAGCTCTCCCATTAACCTTACCGCTCTACGTACGAGCAGAGATATGCCTCTTGTGAGCCCATTATTATCACATATTATTTCAGTAAATGAGTGAAAATTAAATGGTTTCCGAGGAGTACTTATCTCATAAATTTGACGCTTTTTTGGGAAATCGATCTGTTATCTTCGTATCTTATTATGAGAGGGATAGTTTCAAAGGATTCTCCATAACTTTTCGAAGAATAAATGGTACTAAGCTAGTAGCACGCCATGCTACTTTGACCTGGGATTTAGAAGACTATCTTCACTTGCTTTATTTTAGTATTTAATTAATCTTTTTTCTTTTATGGGCGCAAAATCATAAATAGTTGATAAGTTTTCATTTAGTTGAAGATAATGAGCCTCCAAGGGCCAAAAACATGTCAGATCGAAGGGTTGTAGGATCTTAGACAATTGTGTAGTCACACACATCAGATGCTTCTTATTATTACAGCATTCCCATAGAATGCCCACATTTATATGGTTTCCATGGTCATCAACTAACAGCATACGTTAGGAGGTCTCATCTTAAGGGAAAAAAAATTGTTTAAAGCCATCCAAGCGCAATCCTGTTAGCTGTCCAAGCACTCTCAGACGTTTTATATACCTAACCTGGCACTTATTCCTCAAATCAAGTACCTTGTGGAGAAACTCCTCTAAATATGATGAGTGGCCGGGTCTCTTGACGTTTTTAAAGCCATAAAAAAACTTAATTGAGAATTCTCTGAAGAGATTTTAAGCCCAGCCCAATTGCAGAATAGGTAATCCATGGTGGACCGATACGTGCAAATTAGCCCGGCATGAATATAAGGCAAATATGCGACAAAATCTTGGGTTTGGGGAAGATAGAGAGGCGAAGAAGCAATACCACATAGTTGTTATTGATGTTATGGGCTGTGCCCGTTTCAGTGTGGCTGGGCTTTCTTTCAGGCCCAGCCTTACATAGTATATCAAGCACGTGATTTATCAAGTTTACATCACGAAACTAAATCACTCGCTTATTTCATTTATACAAGAGGTTGGGAGAGATCAGTTAATAGACGAGATCACCTACAATTGTGGTTAAGTATTTAAAGTAGTCTTTTCCCTTATTTTAGATAGTATAGAAAAAATATAAACTTTTTATGGCATTGTTGTCGTGCGGTGTCCGACAAACTCTCAGCCCTTAACAATTGAAAGCTAAAGAAACTTACCATAGAACAAAAATAGAAGTCAGTTCCAATAAAGATATCTTTTCATGGTAAAATGGCATCAGATAAGAGGGACATACTGTTCTTTCCCACTAAGGGATTCTAGACATCCAGATAGACCTTCTTCTGGTTACTCTGAAGAGAAAAGAGAAATACTTGTCAGCAACATACTGTTTAACTCGGCTGAAGTCGGCGATATTCACATGAACTCCCCTGCGGTCCCTAGATGTTCTCTTCCTTCCCCCAAACTTACAACTGAAGAAATCCAAAGTTCTCTTTTACATGCTAGTAATACAGCACCAGGCGCGGACAAGGTCCCTACTACAAAATATTCTCTACACACGTAAATAGCTAGGTACCAACATCCCAGTCTAGTGTGATTGATCCCTCATAAGCCCAAGGCAATTAGCCTTGGCATCCTATGTCCCTTACGGGTCTTGTAAGTACTGGAGTAACCTTTATTTAGGTTAGACGTTAAGTAACTAACAAACAACTCCAAATATAAACGCAAGGATTGAGTAGAGTAGTATCAGTAATTTGCTGCTAACTAAAATTATCATGGATTATGCTAGAGCTTTCCCTGGAGATGCTGGATTTCATCAATCATGATTGTGTACAGAGGTGGGGCTTAGTAAAATACAAATACCGATTCCCTTAAAAATATGTTGTTTCAACCGTTCTCTAAAGTCCACCGACTAATAAAATCGTATCTTGATGTACCCGTTCACTTATCCTCCATATATGCTGGCTTAAAACGATACGAATTTTCGTCACCACGGTGAATAAACTTCCCGTATAATTTGATATAAAATCTTAATATAACGATGAGAACCTTCAACATTGCCACTGATTATATAGCCAAGATGAAAGTGTTATCTAATATAGTAATTGGCAAAACTATCCGTATATTTGAGCCCCCTATATTCGATTTAGTTGACGATCCTTTCAACATTATGAAGTAAGGTAGACACACCGCTTAGTTCTACAGCTATTCTACCGATTACAAAACTTAACGCTTATTGCAGCATTCCGAACTTTCAGGTAAAATTCGGTAAATCTTTCGTCGAAGTACTATGATATGCTTTAAAGAGATATGTCTTCAGAGTCATTTTGGTGTGCCGTACGTAAAAAATTACTAAAGGGTTGATTAAAACTCGGACAATGGCATTCTTTAATCCTAGCTCTTGGCTCATAACAATCACTCCCGATTCAGGGATATTGTTTTTCCCAAAGAACTTTTCTCAAGACAACAATAACTTATACATATTTTTTCTCAGTTTCATAACTGAGAAATGCATACACAGCTTCGAACGTATTGTTGATGTCGTTACACCCAAATATATGTAGTAAAGGTATCCCAAATTAATTTGTACTTTATGTATAGTTTGTTACTACTACTTTATGTCATGGAAGCAGTAGAACAATCAACATTTTCTCATGGGATTCAAGCTGATTTAAGCAATCATCTATGTCTACCGAGAAATAAAACTACTAATCTCGACCTCCCTCTCTAAAGTCACTGGCATAGTCTCTTCTTGCAGCAGTTCTGCTAGAATTTAATATGTCGAACCCCAAATTCTACTTTACTGACAGTTTTTAAAATCTCAATATATGTTAATTGAGTTATAGGAGGATATCCATTTGTCGATGTAGAGGGTTCGTAATTATGTGTAGGCTCAGTCAAAATCGATAGATTATATGTTATCCAATAAATAATTCCTCATTGTAATTTGACAGCTATATGGTAGACTTCCAGAATATTCTAAAACTTTTGACTCGCGATCTTCATTTTCTGAACAATCACATCTTAATTTACGAGATATTGTCACACGTTGATTTTTGATTTTTGATTTTACTTGGTTGGTAGGCGCAAGCCATGTCCATTTTCTGCCAAAGCTCTCCAATGGGTAGCAATAGCATTCTTTCTATAGTCAAGAATCAATCTGGTAGAAATAGAATACGTAGTTGAAACAGGCATACTCAAAATTTTATTAAGTTTTAATTCTATAAGAAGCTTGTGAACGAATAGTAAGACGATTTTACAATGTACTTCTGAAGTGATAGTTAATAAACTTCACTAGTTGAAGCTTTAGATTTCTCTAAATTTTTAGAGGTTGGACTGTAAACATATATATGACAGTGTGCGTTAGTACAGTGAATTTTGAATTTGTCGTGTTCAGCTTGATTTGTTTATTTACTAGGTCCACAGAAGCGATTTTAATCGTAAGATACCTCTGCAGCGGTTGCTATGCTGTTTGGCCAGGGGAAAACAGCTTCTGCTCCAATCAAAGATATCTAGATTATTACATATGGTCTTAGGGCTGAGTTGCATAGTTAATTGCTGGGGCTTCTAGCGATCTAATTGGCAAATTAAAGCTGGAAGTAGGGGGTACGATGCCTACGATGCGGAAATTCGCAGGGGTTACAGACCAGCAATTACATGAAGACTAGTACTATCATTCCTTCACTTACGTTTATCAAGCCATGGCTACAATAGTCAACGTGTGACTGGACTCGATATCTGGCTGGTTCTCACCCCACTCCTCTTATCTCCACATGTGGTAATAGAAAAATTTAAATATGTTATTTTGACGAGTCAATAATAATAATAAAAATAAAATCATCAATAATGAACGCATCCAAACCAACATATTTATCAGGTTAGAGAAAGAGGATGATGGGCGCAAATTTTGATTCAGATCATCATCAAATTCTAAAGATCCATGGAAAAGAAGAGTTGCTTGCGAAATAAATCATTTTAAAATACTTCTACAAATCCACCTCTCACTACTCCCAGCTTAAACTACAACGAAGAAAAAAACAGATAAAAAGCTTTATTTCGAATTAACTTCCTCACACCTGCGTGATCTTGAAGAGAACAGTTCTACAGCTTATCCGGCTGGTATCAAGCCAGGAACCAAATCAAAAATGCCCGAAAATAGTAAAAACTCACCATTACCTCATGAGCTATCACGGGGATATGGTGGTAATGGTAGTAGAGGTGTAAGCTCTTTTGCGACATTCATGATTATTAGCCGTGAGTCCTATTCTACCTTTCTCCTTTTGAATATCATAATACTTTCATAACGAGAGTCACTAGCGTGGGCCCTGAGAATTAAATATTTGAGGGAATAAGATAAAGAAATTAAAATATTGATGAGAATTTTTTGTCTTATAGCTGTATGTTTCTTCCTCGGAATGCTCTTCTCTGCTCTACCATACGATTATCCTCTCTTGTGGACTTCAGATGCTACGCCTGATGCATATTATGATCAATTAGAGACGCATCTAAAATTCATTCACGCTTCACCACCTCTCGTCTCTCGAATGTTACATATAGCCATTGGAATTGGGTTTTTTGGCCTTTTTATCAAGTTATTTAAACCCTCTGAAGCAAACCTTCTTTTTGATGGTGCATCTTTAGTTTTATATGTTGTAGCAGTTATCGTCTACATCAGCAATATTGTTAAGGGTCTGAGAATTGTAACAAATGGCACTTATGGGGCCGATGAAAGCGATCCAAGCCTAGCCATTGGTCGAATAGATAGCTTAAAGGTACTCGCAGCCAGTAATACAATTTTAGCTCTTATGCTTGTTGGAATTTTAGTACTTCAAGCAGGAGAGTGGTATGCGGAGCGGAAAGAACATGATGAAACTGCAAAATTCGAAAAAGAAGAAGAGATGAAAGTTCTCGCATCCAGAGGTCAGAGAAGTGTTAGTATATCACATACAGCAAAAAGCCATTTAAAAAAAAAGCAATAGAAATCCAATGGCCAGCAAAAAATAAAAGAGTGATTGCTCAAATTGTATAATGATTCTTAACGCGAGGCTCTTATTTTATTTAGAATTTCCAGTCGGCGTAAACAGTTGAAGGGAAAAATTGGAGCATTGAAAAATATAATTATCATAAAACATAATTGAATTCAATTTGTGCCTTTGTGTTGAAAAGCACAGGGGCGAAAGATTTTTTAGGTTAGTAATAAAAAAACCAGCCTCGCGCCATGTCTAAGCTAATTCTTTTTGAATAAAATTCAATAAGTGCCGGTTTGTAATTTCATAATATTATCCGTCCATCTGCAAAAGCCTCTCTAGAACCGATCTTCACATTAACTCCTCAATCAAGAAAGTAAATCTCAGACCTACCCTCTTAATGACAATGAAAACTGGGTTTCTATCATATGTCATGTTCTTCGTGCCTTGAAGACTTGTAGTACTGTGAAATTTCAAATTTATACTACCCGCATTGGCCATCTATCTCATTGAAATCATCCCGACTTTACAAAATGACTAACAATGCTTGGGTACTATCAATTAAAAAATGTCGTTCTACATCAGTTGAAAATCCCATTGAAAGAAATAAGGTCTAGGCAAAGAGTTATAGTGCACAAGAGTTCAGAGTACATTCTACCTCTTTTCGAAATATAGTAATATACCTCGTACCTATGATCGTCTGTTCGAAAGGCGTCAAGCCCGGGCTTCTTCATCTTCTTCAATGAAGTCCCTTGAAAGTCACCAGCAGCCATTACATTATCCTAGGAATGAATAATAGTAGAGACACTCTTCTAAGGAATGTAATTCAGACAAAGATTTACTATGCCACAGAGGTTATTCCCTATGAGAGGTTTCAAAAAGCCCAGGTGATCCTGTTTTAAACAGAGAAATAATACTACTCTGTCGAAAAAGATGTTCCATATTAGATACAGTAGAACCTGTCAAATCCAATGGCTTTGTTAGTCCATCGTGGTGGTTCCTTACCAAAAAAAGAATAAACCCGTAAACTTGTCATCCTTCCATATTTATTCAGTTGGTCATACCCCCACTTTATTTCCTAGTTGTATTTGTTGCACAGCTTTTTACATATGTTTAAGTTTTTTTTTTCCGGAAAAACCTATCAGATTATGAAATATAAAACCTTAGGCATTAAAGAAAGCTTGCTAGAACGTTATAAAAAAGCATATTCATGCATAACTCTAAGCGAATTAACAAAATATGATCACACGATATGAGTGAGGTAAGGGAAATTATACGGATACCCCATAAATTTGAGCTTAGTCAGCTCATAAAGACACACCCCATGAACCACAGTGATATTGACGTAATATTCTCTGCACACCGCAATTTTGAGCAAGATATTTGACAGGATATTTTTTGAATAGCTACAGCCATAGACTAGGGAATCAAAAGTCATCTATTTGTAATAAATATCAGTTAGAGTGAGAGCCGTGGGTAATAAGCTTAAAGGGTTACAAGAAATCCATGAATACGATCAGATGAAAACATTATTACAAACCTAGGAATAGCAAATTTTTTAAAATTGTTAACCTCATTGTTAACAACTGAATTAGTCAAAGAAGTTAAATTCACTTCTTATAAAGTTGAAGTTTGTAAGATCACTGGAAAAGTGCAACTCTTCATAGAATGACCTCCCTGATGACATGAAGAGCAAATAGGAGCTCTTCTTTCTGGTATCTCTTCCCCTATCGGTAGAATTCGACCTGTGGAAGCTACTTGGATATTTGGCCCGGGTCGTCTTCCGGCCCACTTCAGATCGAGATTTGGCTGCAGAGTGCTTTCTCTATCCCAGTACCAGTGTATATGTTAGGGGCTGTGCCCAGCCTTACTAAGGTTGAATAGGTTGACTAATATTAAGGTTGAGATCTCAACAAACGTATACTCCCTTGCACGCAATCTAGAAAGAATTTAGTATCTGTTCTATCGCTATGTAGATAGTTTATTCTGTATAGGAAAATATAGATTTCTTCTTAGTGACATTTTGTGTGTGCTGTGACCGTAAAACATTCGCCTCTTCACAGTATATTAAAGTCTTGAGGAACGAGCCCACTGAAACTTTACTTCGAATGGCATATATGTGCGCAAGGAAACCCCATTGTACGCATAAAAATGCCTATACAAGACCGCAAAGGCATATCAGCATGATCCAAATGTTCTTGGAAAAGACCTCTTCTAATGCAATTTTTTTTTTGCTTGGTCCTCATCCATCACCATCAATTTTAGGTCAATTCAAAATTCTAGAAATGAATGGCTCATTGAAGCAGTATATGTTCGCGAAGGTATGGCTGTATGGCCGTCAGTTATTGCCACGGATTGTGAAGCTGCCTTAACGAGGGCAGTAGACAGTCGATTCCCTCTAAACTGAACGAAGCGAGTCTTATGCCAATGGTATATAATGAAGAACATCTATTAGATTAGTGATTTCAGCCAAGACTCCCGAAATATACTCTGATACAATCCAAGAGCTGAAAAATAACTTCAACTCCAACGAAGGATTTTCACTTGAGTTTAGTAGCATGGAGAGGCCAATTCCGGCGTCAATAGAGTTTGGCGGGGCGTTGTATATGTTCCATATTCGTAATTTTCGTCCTGAACTGTTGATAATACGATTTTAAGGAGATCCTGAGAAAGATCCATCGACTCTTGATATGGGTAAGTTCTTTGGTCTTGTGAACAAATTTAAGTGCTCGAGGCCGAGTAGTCCACGTGGATAATGGGCAAAAAGAGATAAAATGAGGGTGTGAAACAGGTTTTTTAGTTGAAAGGTCGCTAAACGTCCATGGTTCTTCAACCATTAGAACATCAACGTTGTTTTCGTGTGTGAGTTGGAGGGCTAGATTATGTGCTGATCGACCCCGTCCGACATTGACTTGCATGATAGTCAAAGGTTTAGTATTTTTGGGATTATGTATTCTTGTCATATTTAGGATGACATAGTGGGCACATTAGTGGCACCATTCGATTCAGGTTTTTCACTTAGTGATATCTGAAACTGAGCTATACTTTTATACTCTTTTTTTCCCGTTGAACGAATTTGACGAAGTTGAATGCCGGAGGGGCGAACAAGAGCTCCGTGATCTCTTAGGAGCCGGGCAGGGCAGGAAATATCAGTGGACTTATGAGGACCTCGACAGTTGAGGCATTGAGTTTGATGCGGGCAGCTTCCCTCGTGAGCTGCTATTCCGCAGTTATTGCATAACATCTTGCGGGCGCATGTTCGGGTGGCGTGGAAGCCGTGACATTTTTCACATGAGACTAATTGCTTCCCCTCACGAATGTGTTGGATACTTACTGCTTGACCGAATAACTGAAGTCTAGCAGGAAATTTGTGTGCTTTTGTTGTGGGAACATGAATCCTAATCTCGCCATGATCTGCTGAAGATATTTTAGAGCGGTTGGTTCATGCTATTTTTCTAATAGGCACTTCATCCCGAATACGTGCTATGCCTGGCTCTTGAAATATGAGCTATTTTAAGGTTTCTTGCTCTCCGTCTAAAGAGGTAATCACTTTTGCTATTGGGCCGAGAATAAAGGTAGTCCAAGATTCTTGTCTCTCAACGGTAGCGTTGCCGAAACGAAGTGCTATAGCCTCTTTATGTTGTAAAATTTCTGCTGCTTTGGCTTGGGTAGGTGCTAAAACAGCAATTCCTGAAGATACTTGCCATGCGTCGACTACGAGCGATGGGTCTGGAATAAGTCTTTGGAGTTGTTGACGTATAATGAGAGGATCCGCTTTGCGAGATTCATGTTCAGGGCTTAGAGGGATCATGACTCGTCTGTCTTCTTTACTCTGGCCTTGTGGAGGACATGGTGTGGATAGTGGGCCACGAGGGATATTATCAGGTGTGTATCTGTTACCACTAGCTGCTCTAGTAGCCCAAGTGCTTCCTTTGTTTTGTGATAAAGTTTGTTCGAGTGAGTTCGGGGGTTGTTTTGCGTATATCTTTTCCCCTCGAATTGCCCGAGAGACTCCTTCAGATATAAGAGCCAGAAAATCAAGTCTAGCGCCTGGGCATGGACCTTCCATCCCTTCAAGGTATGGTCCTACGAGATTCATTAAACCTCGAGCTTTTGCCATAAAGGTCGATTTCGGGGTATCGCATTGTGTCCAGTCGGAATGAGAAAATGGGCGGATGGAAGTGGTGGAAAATTTTCAACTACTGTTTCAATTTGTTCTTCAATATCTGAGCTTGTTTCTATCGATAGGCTATCTTCATTTAGTGAGATCGTTTCCATGTGTATGTCAGTCTCAGTTAGATTTGTAGGCTCTGTATTACTGGAAGAGGGCGCTACAATATGCGCACTCGGTGAGTCCACAATATGATCAACAGTGGCACTAATTTTCGAGATAGAGCGCGTATTTTTTGCAGAAAATGCATGAGCTCATCCAGTGATGTTTACAGGTTTCTGGATCCGGTTCTTTGAGTCCAGAGTCTCGGAGATCCCACGTTTTTTTCGCGGGCCCGGGCACCCATATCCTCAAGTGAGAATATGTGTATAGCGGTTAAACGGAGGAATTTATCAACTTTGGGTTTAATCTTATGTTTGCAGTTTTTAGCGTCGCACCGGATGATGAAGATAACGGTAGGAGTAGGGAAGATGAGCTGCTGAGCTCGTGTAGCCTGTGTCCCTTAGAGCGTAGATAAAAATCCATACGCACGTGACATCATACCTATAATGCGCCGAATCGTCCAATTACAAATACGTTGCACACTCCATTGACAGGAAACCACATGCACGTGATAGTAAGAGTTAAAAAGTTGTCCAGATAATAATAAAAAAAGCACACCAACAAGCTTATGTTGAAGAATATTCCATTGCAAAATTTCCCTATATATCTATCTCTTGAAACTAGGGCCAAAGTCCACTAAAATACCAGCGGAAATAATTACGCCTAGACAAGAACTATGACTGTGTCATCTCGAGATAAAATTTTTTTTAAAATAACTAAAAATATGAATCGAATTTCTAGAAAACTGAGTGTCTAATTTTCAGATCTTTAGAGGCAAAATAGAGGCAAAGAGTGTGTAGTATAGTACCAACTAAATATTCTTAAAACTACATCTCGTTATCTTTTAGTATTTTTTTCGATGCTTCCAAGCTCTGAGAATCCCGTCCTAGAGGATACGCATTGATGACCATATCTATGGTCGCTTCACCGAGGAACGGGATGAGATCCCAAACATACATTCAATACCAACACAAGAACTTTGGTTTCACCGAGATAGTAATGGGACTGGGTCTCTGTTCTTCTATTATCTTTGGGTTTAATATGGATCGCTTTTTAAGTATACCAATAAAATAGCTAGAGACCAACGTTAAGCCAGACTTGCTAAATAGCTTCGATCTCAGTCCTATCCTTGTCATATCCTTGTCATATCTAAATAAATGTTGGATTAAAATTAGCTACTTTAATGGATAGTAAAAACTGCTCAAGTATGTCTGTTTTCATACCGGCAATGGTAGAAACTGAAGCCAGCTACGCACAGGTTGCAACTACTAGAAACAAAGCCACTCACCAAAATGCAGCACTGGATAATAATATTGTGCCCCGCTATAAGAAAAATTCCAAATCTAATACTGATGATCGTCTTTTCCTCCGCCTATCCGAGGGAGATAAGCTACGGTCACTATCACCATACGCTCTACTAACCCATTTGAAAACTAGCCTCGGCCCCGACGCTCATCTCCTAATTAATGCACAGATAACAAAATCAGGGTTTGCTCTCTGCCCCAAAGCGGGTGAATCCTCCGCCCTAAAAGATAAGATTTCTTCTATAAGCTTCTTGAGCAATGTCACCATCGACAATGCAACGCCTTGGACATCTTACAGGATCCAAAATGTCCCAAGGAGCTATGGCACTTTAAGCGACAATTACGAACACCAGCTCATCCCAGTTACAACAACGGCTTTATCTAATGCACTCATTGCTGCTATTGGAACCACACCAACATCTGTTAAACCCTCTCAAGAAAATGATATTAACCCTAACACTTCCTCCACGTCATGGGTAGTTCGTTTCTCTGAGGCACCTAAAAATCTTCCCCGAGTTCTATTTCTTTTTGGATGTCGGATTGTGACTAGAGAACTCCCGCGCCGCCAAACTACAGTCCAATGCTCTCGATGCTGGCTATGGCACAACAGCCGGACCTGTGCGTCTTCTCTAAAATGCCGCCTCTGTGGCTCCTTACAAAATACAGAAATAGACCACACCAACTTATACTCGGACCAAGCTGGGCATGTATGTCCACCAAGATGCATCCATTGCTACGGCCCACACGCTGCAGACTATAGTAATTGTGATCTATGCCCTAAGCCCTCAGGTCCTCCATAAACCAAATCGCAGGTGAGCGCCATACGAAGTTTTAATGCAGAAGCTCACATGCGCCAACAAGCAGAACTCGGCTGTGTAAAACCTACCACTGACCCTTCACCAATCACAACCGCGACATCAACGCAAAATATCACCGCATCGCCCGCAGCAGGCAACAAATCTCATCCAAATACAGTGAGGTCTAACAATTTCTATGCAGTCCTTGATACAGTCGAGCAGGGCAATGACCAAATCGTTTCTCAATAATCAACTCGCTTCTTCGTAAACCCTCCAACAGTCCGCTAAAAATCATATCTGTGATTATTGGCCGTGGGGTCCAAGCGCACGAAATAGCACTTAATGAAGCCAATCAAATCTCGGCCGACATTATACTAATACAACAACCACATATCTTCAGCGATCGCTCCAGACGCATCAGAAAACGTCATGCTTCCTACGAAACCTTTTCACCAAATGAGGATTGGATGTCCTCTCGACCCAGAGTAATATCTTACGTCTGGAAGGAGTCTTGCCTACGTTCCGAACAATGTCACACAAAACTATCCAATGACTTGCTCTTTCTTCGACTCATATCACCCTCGGGAAAACACTTGCACATTATAAATATTTACAACGCCCCTGCTGGCTCTCCAAGCAGCAGTGCTCTACACTTACTTTACTCGCTATCTCTCCCATTTCAAAACGGTCTTCTCCTTATGGGCGACTTTAACCTACACCACACTAGGTGGCAACCATTATGGTCCCATAGCCCCTCTCCTGGCGCCGAAATATTCACAGAATGGATAAATGAAAATGGACTTACTCTTCTCTCTCCTATGGATAAAGCAACACACGATCGCGACAATGTGCTTGATCTAGTTTTCGGCTCTGCTTCTCTAATTCAAAAGGCGAAGTGCACCCTGGCCCCACACCTAGATACTACCTCTGATCACGCCACGATACTCACATCAATTAACTGGTCAGGCTGTATTGAACCCGTCCGCAGACTCAGACTCGATGCGCTGGACCCTGAGCTCTTCAGTCGACTGCTCGCCACTGCTATTTGTGGATTAGTTCCAAACCACTTCATTCCCAGCAAGAATGCTCTAGACAAATATGCCATAGATCTGAAAAATGCCATCCGTATGGCATATACAGGGGCGGCTCGCACAGCAAGGGTAACTCGTGGTGGAATAATTCTTGCAAAGCGGCCCGTCTAAGGTATAAAAATATTTTCTAAGGCACCGTTACGGTAGACGAAGCAATCGCAGAAAAGTAAAAGTATAGAAGTACAATCAAGAAGGCAAAGAAAGAATTCTACATAAGCAAGATTGAAACAGCCAGCACGGGGAAGAATATATTTGCTATGACGAAATGGCACAAGTCTACAGGCAACTTTCGGTCCATCACACTTAAAGACCCAAGGTTCCCAGACCAACCTCCCGTAACAACCCTAGCTGAGAAAAGAGAAATTCTAATAAGTAATCTCCTTACAAATCATACCGTAACTAGTGACATCCCCCTAGACTCTCCAACTACTGCAGTACGGCCAATTATATTCCCACCATTTTCTCTGCTCGAGATTCAGGAGTCTATACTCAAGACTAGCAACACATCTCCTGGTGCTGATGAAATCCCCACTGCTATCCTCCATATTGCATGGCCACTTATTGAAAACTATGTCTACGCACTTTTTAACAGTTGCCTCTCCCTTGGCCATCATCCTGACTGCTTCCGGCAAGCCATTTAAATTATGCTTCAAAAACCAAATAAGTCAGATCTTTCTTCCCCCCGCTCATACCGACCAATAGCTCTTCTCTCAGTACTAGGGAAAGGGCTAGAGCGTCTGATTGCTAAACGTTTAGCCTCGATCGCAGCTCGGAATAAGAAACTCATCACCCAACAATTTGGCGCCCTCCCAGGTCGCTCGGTAGTCGATCTTACTACCTATCTCACTCACGATGTAGTAAGAGCTCTAAACGAGGGACACACCGCTAGTATGCTCACGCTAGATGTTAAAGGCGCCTTTGATGCTATTCTTCCAGGTCGACTCGTCCGTTGTATGCGGAAACAGGGATGACCAGAGCCTCTGGTCAATTGGGTTAGCTCCTTAGCTACGAACCGCTCGGTTCAGATCCGTCTCGACGGCGAGACAGGCCCTTTTGAATTAGTCAACTGTGGACTTCGGCAAGGTTCCTCAGCCTCTCACACTCTTTTCATGCTCTACATCTCCCCCTTGTTCAAAACAGGGCGTATTTCACATAGATTCGGTTATGCTGATGACGTAGCGATTATTAAGACACAGAATTGACTACAAGAAAACTGCAATGCCTTAACTATTTCTTTGGAAAACACCTTAGATTGGGGATGAGAGGAGGGTATCACATTCGACCCAGGAAAAGCGGAACTCCAGCATTTTTCACGCAGACGGGCAGACAAAGATCCGGTCAACACTCCATCAATCCAACACGGCGACTTCTCTATATCTGAAAAAAAAAACATGCCCTTACACTAGATGGCTAGGCGTTTACTTTGACAAAACATTTTCATTCGAATGGCATGTGCGTATTCTCAGCTACAAAGCCTTGACAGTAGCAAATGCGCTTGGCAGTCTTGGAAATACAGCAAGAGGTGTCTCTCCTAAACTATTACGACGAGCTGTTACAGCTTGCGTACTACCCATCGCCTATTATGGGGCCGAAACATGGTGACCAGGTCTCTCACGTATGGTCTCACCTACTCAATCCGTCTCAAACCTAGTGAAGGGTCATATCTCTCTCCTCCAAAAAGTCATACGGACAAGTGCATTGGCTATCCTTCCCGTCTATAGGACTACCCTAACAAAAATATTGTATCGCAAAGCGGGACTCCCACCTCCTGAAATAGCACTGGACTTAGAATTACGCCAGGCTTCCCTACGCACACACCGCCTTGACCCACGGCATCCTCTCCGATGCCGTATTAATTGAATCTTGGTCAAACAAAGATACGTATACCGTCTTTCCCGCTGGAAACTAAGCTTCCCTTCAACAGAATTCCTAGATCCTCTCATAAATCCCCCTTGGCTCGAGAAAGAGAATTGGTACGCCAGAACCAGACGAGTGACTAGTACTCCATGCCATCTCCCTGGAGGTATCCCCTCTCAAGACTTAGTAGTTTATTCAGACGGCAGTCGTCTAGAATCTTCCTCAGATCCGCGCGTCGGGGGTGGTGTTTTAATCTTCCAAGCAGGTCGTTTGATCTTTCAGAAACGCATACCTCTTAACCCATCACCTAGAATCTTTGATGCTGAAGCCGCAGCTGCTTTAGTTGCATTGGAAGCAGCTTTTAATCTTCCTACTGCACGTTTCGCCAACAATATCTGGATCCTTGTTGATAATCTTAATGTCGCCCGACAACTCATGACAAACCTCACTTGCTCGTCCCAGAAAGTATTCACCAAATTTGCGTCTAAATCACGCGAATGGCCACTCCGCTCTCGTCTACCAGAAACTCTGCCAGGCAAAGTCCGTATCCACTGGATTCCGGGACATTCTGGAAATCCAGGAAACGACTTAGCAGATAGAGCCGCCAAAGATACTATGGCTATGCCACCTCCTCCCTCTTCCCAGCTTTCATTTGACTCCGCAAAAGATTGGGTTAATAATTTAACCTCAACGACTTACAAAGACCATTGGGAGCTGCACGCCCCTCAATCATATGAAGATTTAGAAATTGAGTTTCGCGCAGGCTGCTCCGCTGAGTTATCACTTCCTTGGCAACACGTCGTTCACATATATGCTGCGCGCTCGGGACACGGTGATTTTACATCCTATCATACTCGCATCAACCATGACTCCGCCCATTTAACTTGCAGCTGCGGCAAACCCACGTCAATGAGACATTTCCTACACTGTAGACTAACCACTTTAAAACTACCTAAACCACCTAATAGATCCATAGATAAAATTAAGTTCCTTATTGGGACTTCCACTGGAGCATCAAAACTTGTACAATGGTTTGATAAAACAAAATTTTTCACGGATATCTGTCCAAAACAACCGTTGTAAACGACATCACATAAAAAAAAAGAAAAGAAAAAAGCTCCCCTACTCTTCCTTTAAACAATTTGACTTCTAAGGTCATCTTATCCTACTCCATTCTCTTTACCTAACAGACAAACTTCAATACATGTCATACTCTCCTGTAGCAGCTTCATCCTTTCGGCAAGACGACGTTTTAAGTCACTTGTCACCGCATTAGTTTTCTTTTTTAAGTTTTTTCTTTTTTAGTTTTAGGAAGTTGGAAGCTTCAGACTTCTAGAGTAGTAAGCTCTAGCGTCCTTTGCCCAATCGGGTCTAGTATAATTAATTATTACAGTAGTTAGACGTTAAATATAAAACAAACAAACAAACAAACAAATAAACAAACATTCTGAAATATTCTCTAAATGTGGAGAGCGTAGTTCATAATAGGCTAGCCACAAAAACTATTGCATGTTGGCCCACATAGGGTAGAATGGTTTGTAGGTACTTGGACTTACACATATCCGTCTCCTTTTCTTACGAGTTTTATTTAGCGCGCGCTCCTGTTTTTTGAAATACTCAGACCAATCGTGAGAGATATGGTCGGGGCATTCTCACAATAATTTTAATTAGTTAATAATCTAGGCTGTTAGATAAAAAGCTTTATATTCTTAAAATGTTCGCGTCATTTTACTCGTAAGAAAAAGGTATCTAACAAGATTTAGTGTGAATGAATAACTACGGTTCTCTGGGATAATAGTTGGTAATCTATTCAAATTTACGCCAATTTGGATCAGACACATAATTATTACTAGAGACAAATAGAATACTCGGAAGAGCAAAATAAATCGGATATTAAGTATAAATTTGATTTGGAAGTACATGAGTATGTATACATAGTCTTAATTGTTCCCAGTACTTGATCGTTTTTAACTTCGAAACATTATCTACATTATTTCCGAATTCCATTATATGTAATTACATTGAGTTTTTCATCAACTGATTTTATTATAACATAGAGTGCAATGGAATTGAAATGTACCATTTTACTCTCTTATTCTGAAGGCTCCTAATTTTTCGGTTCTCTTTCTATTCTGAACCTACACTCGTTGCCATAGTATCATAAATTCTTGTCACTGAGTTTCTAAGAAGTCAGATTGACATTGCATCCTATAAGAAAACCACAAGGACATTCATTGATCAAATAATAATATTTTCAGTGATTTGGCACCTATTCCAATCAGAGAATTTTTCTTCATAGTTCTTAGCGCCAATGATAGAAAAATAATAATTGGAAGCTTTTAGGCTAAAGATCTATCTGTGACCAAGACAGAGTCGTGTCAAAAGATCGATTAAAAAATAAGTCTGCCAAGTTAATCCTCAAAAAGAGCATTCTTCAATAGCCAGACTCATTGATAAAAATTAGATACACTAATTTATAGTAAACAGATGTATCAGGATGTCGTGGCTGAGATCTAATAGCCTAGCTATATACTTTGGCTTAATCACCATATAAATTAGTGTGATACAATTCTGTTCCATATTGGCGACTTCTTCGTTTATGTTAATAGAAACCAGAATTTACAGTAAGTGCTGTATTTCACAGTATCACTGTGGCTTGAATCCGCAAAAGTCTCCAGAGGACAGGTGTTTTTTCATCCTTTACAATGATAATGAGCCTATTTTTCTAATCTTTTTTGTTGATTGCCATAATATATTTATCCAATCTAGAAGATATTGATATAAAAACTAAATAACTTCCGAATTAGATTCCGATATGGAGTTTAGAAGCTGTAATAGCCAATTTAAGTCCAAGTTACCATTGATCTCTCTGGTCGATTTTCTGAGATTTTATCATTACTTTCAGATCCTTCAGAGTCATTCGGAATAGATCGATATGATTTGCTGGATAAATCACCTGTGAATAGTATATTACATAAAAATTTAATATTAAAAATTTCTATTTTTCTCAACAAAGTATTCATAGGAGCTGCAAGAATGATAAGTGTGAATAAGATCTATATGTATAGAAGTTTAAGAGACATCAAAAAGGAGCACCTCTGTATACGTAAGCTGCCAAACTGTTAGATAAATTTGTTTCTTAGGTTATTAATCTTACATTCGCGCAGATACCTTGACTTATCCCCAAGAAAACTATTCTTTCGGTAATCCTCAAAATCTTCTGGAAAATAACGAAAATCTCGGACGGATGCAGTTCGCATGATAGGTGTTCTCTCTGATGAATAGCTAACTGTCAAGAAACGATTCATATATTCAGAATCAAATTCATTTGATTGTTCTAGTGGTATCGCTGGAGCATTTTTCCGAATGTGTAGTGGTGGCGGCGGCAGGGGTGCCATCAATGCTTCGTCTAAATCTAAGCTGCTATGAGACGGCATTTTGAATATAGAAATATTCTGAGAGGGGCCACTATTTTTCTCGGAATAACTAGCCTCTGTGAACATCGTTGAGTTCTGGGGTTCATGCATCCGAAGGAAGTCGGTTCTTACATCATCAATGGGTCTGGGGGCTGAGATATGTTTGATCTGGGGAAGTGTACCATTTTTTTCTTTTTTTCTTTTCTTATATATCTTCCGAGAATATAACAATACTACCACAAGTAGTATACCACCCAAAAGTCCTGGGAATAGGCCTACTAATATTGAGATCGGAGATAAATTTTGTTTAAACCTCTCCCCTGAAACTGGTGTCATAACAGAAGTTGTTAATGACGGTGAGGATGTTGTTGATAGTGTTGTTGGCAAGGTTGTTGATAGTGTAGTTGGAAAGGTTGTTGATGGCGTCGTTAATGAAAGAGCCGTTGGCTGGGGCGAGACAGAAGCTACTGATGCAGTCGTTATATTTGGAGGATTAATAATTCGAGGGAAGAATAAGCTCGGCACAGAGGATTGATCAGCATTCATAACACACACACCTACTGAGTTACAGGAGAAGCCAAAGGGACAGCATCTTGTTCCACATTTTATCATGCTTGAGTTGAGTGCTATTGTTTTTATTGCGTTTAATGGATTTGCAGTAACGTTCTGTTCCTTAATATTGCAGCTTATGGGGATAATAGAGGAGCAGGTTTTTCCAGCAGGACAGCAAATTGCAGTTGTATTTCCAGCAACCACAATACATTTTTGTCCTTGTGAGCAGCAAAATCCCGAAGGTGTCCCAGATCCACAAGGTAACTGACCAGCGATAGGACATGAATCGATGAGTGAAGCAGAAATTATGGTTGGAATGAAAGAAAGGTATAGTATAGTGGTAAGAAGATATGAAAAAAAGTATGAAGACGCAGAATTTGGAAACTGTTGATAGATCTTCATAATATTAGACGAGGCTGACGTACTAAGCGCAACGTCAACGAGTAACAGTTATTCGGTGTTCGCTTGTCTAAAATAGTTGAAACTTTAGTAGCAAGACTTGATGTCCAATGAGGCCGGGGAGATATTCATTAACTCCAGAACGGTTTGAAAAAAACATAGGTTTGAAAGATAATAACAAAAATGAATAGCTTGAGTCCAATAGGGAGATATAGAGAGGGTAAAACGATCAAAGACTAGGAAAGATATGGCAAATAGGTGTATCGAAAACACATCGATAATGAAATAGAACAAATAACAAGTTAACGAAGCGACAGAAAGAAGGGTAAGAAAGAGAAAAGGAAATGAAAGAGTAAAAATTGTCTTTATTCAATCTTTATTTCCAACATAGATAATTAAAGAGAAGCTGCGGAAGAAAGGTCTGCTTGTGTATTTGGTAGAGAATTGCCATTGCTTGCTTGCCTGCTAATCCTAGCAATTTGTAACATGCAATTGCGGTAACAACCTTTACTTCCTCGTAAACCGAGCGAGGTGTCAGCTATAGCTGGTAGAAAAATGGTGAAAGAAATTGAATGGGCACGATCAACATTTCATGAAAAAGATGGCAAGTCGCTGCCGTCATTCTTCTGGGTACCAGAGTGGACAAGAGACTGTCTAAATTTGCTCATAGCTTCTTAATTATTTGGTGATTAACTGAAATATTATGGCTGCAGGTGGGTCTTTCGTTCATCAAGCACACGTTCCATAGTTGAGAGCCAAATGGGTGCTGAATCGTGACAATATGATGCCGAACTGGTGAGACAAAACAAGATGTAGGAACTCCTCATGTTTCAAGTGTCGATGAATAAGTCGATTGTCCATAAAACACTAAGCGAGCAATAATATAAACCTATTGGCTAGTTTGTGCATTAGTATCGAAGATGGTCACGAATACGTTTGATTGTCCTGGGCAAAGAGGAACTCTCTTCTCAGTCTTATCCAGTCCCAACCAAGAGTTTGTCGTTATTCCGCTTGTGTAATTCCCAGATACACGGTAATGATGGGGAATGGATTTTTATACCTAAGCCTGATTAGGCTATTATCTACATTAGTGACATAGAGCTAGCTCTTCAGACGCACGGGCTCTATGTTTCTCTTCCCCACTCTAGCCTTTCCTAGGGTATCCCGGTCTTGAGCGTGGACGGCTACATCCTAGTACATATTTGATCACTTACATAATCATTTTCATTCAGTTTCCGCAGTTGGGACAAGAGACTAACACATAGAGATGTAAAGAATTCATACAAGAAAGTAATAAAGTTCGTTCATTTTTTAGTTCAAAATTTAATACCTTAGCAAAATGAGCCCCTTGATTGCTGTAAATCGGCACTCACTTAGTGTCTATCGAAATCTGATGTTAAAAGTGTGTCCTAAGTTTCCACTTTAACTGGATAACAACTTCCTGATTCATATAGATTTTGACTCTCAGCGCTGACGGCTCTAAACAAAGAAACATTTCGGCGCATCTTTGGGTCTCACCTCATCAAGTTAGGTACACACTTCAGAAGAGGGCTGCCTCCTAGAAAAGGTACTGGCCGTTCATTAAAAATCTCATCGGAACAAGTGGATGAAATCAAGAGATTTGTATATTCAACCGGAGAATCTCAATATGTGTTGTATCTAGAGCTTGTTCGTGAATTCATTTATTGGAGAATCGAAGAGATAGTAATTAAAAAAGCACTCGAAAGCAGAGGCTAGTCTCTGTGTCTTGCACATAACAAGTCTCCGATCTCTGAAAAATAATAAAAAATTATAAAAATTAGTCACAGGAAAATTCTGGGCAGAAGTCTAACTTCAATATACTATGAAGGACTGGTCGTTGATTCTCTGAAATGATAAAACCTGAATAAATGATTCGCAAAAAATGCCCAGGCATGTCACACGAAAGATAATTTTTCCCATTTATGTTCAAATATGTATTTAAATACTAACATATTATAGACTGAAGATAAATATAGTCGCAAATTTGTTGATAATTACTCATGAGTAAGTTGTGAATGTTCCGAGGTTTTTTTCAACTAAAAAATGCCCATATTTATTTGAGAAAAAGACTGGGAAAAATAAACTGAGAAGGTTATCAGAAAAAACTTTTCCCTATATTTTAAGCCAGATAGGATACCAAACTCAGTATAATCAACCCTTAGATAACTTGGTTTGGGGTTCAAGCTAGAAAGCCAAGATATGCGAGGAGCTAGGTTTTGAGGAGCTAAGCTATCCGAGGGTTGACTGTACACAGTTCAACGCCTGTCATTTATGCATGAGATGCCCCATCTCGCGAGACTTCTGACTCTCTGAACTTTTTACAGATTCATGGGATCGAGCTCGTGTTCTTGCCGGCTTGTCACCAGACCATAACCCTAATGAGGCGGTTTGCAACTAAATGAGAAACTACATTCAAGCTCAATACTCAGAGATTAGATGAGGAAACCAGAGCCCCCCCTAGCGAAGTACGACCTAACTTACAAGATGTATGGAACTTTTTACACAAAATCAACTTTAAGCACCAATTGGGCCTCTCAGAATTGAAATTTAAATCCTACGCAAATTGCGTCGACTTGAAATTGTGTCGGGTCTTAACTTTCCTCTTGAAGATTAATGAAGTATAACCACAACAGATTTTTACGTTTTTTTTGATATATGAACATCTCGATTTAATATTTATAACAGCTACTGTATCATCAAGCAAGTCACATACTCGGATTCTTGCCTCTCTTATCAGGTTTGCCCCCTTATAATATTTCATAAATTTTCGATTAGCCTTGCTTCCCACAGCCATAGCTGTAGCTAAAGTGTAACAATTTTTATTTGCCTGCTCTTGAACATCATTCAAAACTCCTTATGTCCCGATATACGCAACGAAGCTATCACGTGATGGTGGTGCACTCCAAGGCAGTGCATTAGATTGTATATTTATTGGTTTAAGCAAACGATCACACTCAGAGTGACTCAAATTGTGAAGAGGAAATTCAATAGCGTTAGCATCAGAAGTATTAGCCGGTCAACACACTGTAGTTGTTGGTGTTAGGAGTTTCTTGCTTTGTGGACCTGATGTCGAGTATTTGGTGACCGTTTTAGATGTAGCAAAGGAATATGAATAAACAGCCTATGAATAGCAAAAATAGCTATTTGATATTATTGAGGTGTAAGGTACACAATGTTTTAGTTAATTCAAAGTTATATGGATAACACTGAGGCTATACTTTATTTACTTTATAAAAACTTATCTCGTATCTATGATCGTCTATGACAACTCCCCAGCAACAGCTACTTGGGCGGCATAATTGCTGTGTTCGGCCCATTTCTAGCTTGTCTACCCGAAGCATAAGAGTTGTGCTTGCACAGCGATGATTTAGTCAAGTGACGGGCGACGATTTATCAATACCTATGACTTATTTACTTAAATTTTACATCACAGGCTCTAGCCCAGCACTCCTTAACCTTGAGACCAGTGAAGCCAGCCAAGGTTATGCCAAAGACACAGAGCTTAACTCGTTTCAACCAAATATTACTTCGAGTAGCTGCAAATATTTGGAAATAAGACAAGGAAATTGTGTTAGGAGTGTACTGAGCAAATCTCGTACTCCGTTACTCTGCTTTGCACACTGCTACAGCTTCTTCATCTTCATCTTTCGCTCCCATGAATCTAGCAATGGAAAGTGTACAATTACTACACTATCTTTTCTTATGCTTCCTTTCAAATTCTTTCAATGCTCTCTTTAACGTCTCCTCAAAGTGTCTCACGGGTTGTCTTCCTCATTGAGAATCCAACGATCCTTACAGCTTTCCATCCCCTGTTTCCTCTATGATTACTCACCCAATATCTGCTTTTCGGATTCTCATTCTTATTCTCGTGAAGTTTTGTTCTACCCCCACCTTCCTCTCTCCAAAGTATGGCATCAGCCCCTCTTGTCGGAGGCCGAAAAGCCGATTCGAGAGCTCAAAGCTAAGGCACCGATCACCGATGCCCCAGCCTTCGTTGAATGCTCTCATGTTGGCGCTTTAGCGATATGTTTGTTTGTTTGTTTATTGTTTTACGTCTAACTATACAGGGCAAGTCCACATAAATAACATTCCCTAATTTGGACAAAAAACGCCAAGACTTACCGTCCTGGATGGCTGAGGCCAACACGAGAACTACCGGCCGAGTGAGAATCTGTTTTAATGTGCGTAGTAGGGGGGGAAACATGAAACCATAACTTGAGAGGTCGTATCTCCCCTTAGCATATTTGAATCAAAGATAAGGTGAAGAGAATTAAAATTTAATTATAATTATGATAGTAAATGTAAATAGTTATTTAAAAAAAAGGAGAACAAAGCAAAAAAATTAGGAATAGGAATACGAAATGCTATTCAAGAAATGGGGCCCTTAACTAGTGTTAAGCTTTGCTTCTTGCATACAAATCGAGCTATTCACACTAAGGTGCAAATTTTCACGGAGGCAAGTACCAGAAAAATTATTTCCCCGGTCGACTTATATATATATAAAACATGCGACGTAGTTTATCACCGAGTTGTGATTATTTTCGGATTTTCCGTTTTGCGTTTTCAATATGCTTTTTCTTAGTAATTACCAATTGTCACGGCGATGGAACTGTGTCACGGGAGTAGAATATAGGAAGTGGAATCTAGGGAACTGAGGTTATAACTGTGTTGTGAGATGAAGGAGAATAGCCTACCTACATGAGAGAACTATTTAATAATCGAAGCGAGGCGCTATATGGAACAGGGATATTAGTCCCGTGACAGTACTCCCCCTTTACATATTGTTTGGTCTCCAAACTCAGTTTGAAATATAATGATACAATTATTCCAGCAATTTCCATGTCAGATGTTTCTGTCTTCCAGAGCGGCGCACAATCTCAAGACGAATATCTTCGTGGTCAGGAACGAAAATTCGGTTTCTAACGTATATTAGTCCATTATTTAAAATAAATTTAACTTTATCTTTTCGAAGTAACTTCTGTAATGGTTCTGACCATCGACGTCTTAATGAGTCTTGTATTGAATTAACTATTTTCTGAGCAGTTTCATTTTCCTTTTCAGCATTGTGAATAACATCAATTAGAGCAATTTCACAGGAAATGGTAAATATGGAATCAGTGTTTCCATCATTATGCAGCAGGTCTTGAAGAAAATGTGATTCGATTTTATATTTAGGAATTATGGTGCGGAAGCGGAGTCGAAGACGCTCATCCGATTCATCTAGTGGTTTGAGGCCAGGTAAAAGGCTCAAAGTATCTGGTAATAGTGCCTTTGATCCAGGGCGGTAAGTAATTAAAAAGTTAAACTGAGACAAAAATTCTGACCACCTCACCTGGCGCTGATTAAGTTGTTTAGCCGTCAGGAAGGTTCACAAGTTTTTATGATCTGTAACTATTTCAAAAGGTTCGCGGAGGCCTGATAACTCTGGGCGCCATTCGCTTAGTGCTTTGATGATGGCAAGGAGTTCATTATCATAGATTTCACAGTTCGATTCGACAGGAGTGTGTTTCGAGGAGAAGAACGCCACAGGATGGAGTATACTATCATCTCCTTTCTGGAGGAGTACACCTCCCGAAGCCCAGCTGGAAGCATCAGTCTCAACAATAGTTTTTTTATGATAATCGAAATAAACTAGAATTAGTGCCCGAGTGAAAGATATTTTGAGCTTTTTAAATGCATTAGCTTGGTCAGTCGACCAATTCTAAGGGGTATTTTTAAGTAAGAGACGCGTTAAGGGTTCAATTTGTCTCGAATAACCCCGGATAAAACGTCTGTAATAATTTGAAAAGCCTAAAAACTGTTGTTATTAATGTGAAAGGTTATAGGAAAGAGTAAGGATATGGTGAATAAGCCAAAGGAAGGATAGGTGACAATGTATTTAATATTATATTTATTTGTAAGCTTGTAGCATTAAATATGTTAGACCATTTTATGAGGATCTGTTTAATTTACATAGACCTGTCGAGACTAGGGTAATTATACGGATACCCCCCGGAGGGGGGGGGTACATGATAAATCCGAGCTTAGTCAGCTCAGAAAGACTTACCCCAAGAACCACAGTATTAGCGGAACATCATTCAATAGAATGATTGTATATCATGACCACAAAAAAAATTGACTGAAGAATTATTGATTAGCTGCAGCCGTAAACTAGGGAATCAGAGGCATTTACTATCAAAAAATATCAGTTAGATTGAAATCTGTGGGTGATAAGTTTAAAGGGTTACAAGGTATCCGTGAATACAGTGAGGTAAAAGAATTGTTTCAAAGCTAGGAATAGCAATTTTTAAAAATAATTTATTCAACTATTTATCTCATTACTAACAACTGAATCAATTAAAGATGTCGTATTCATTTCTGGAATAGTTGAAGATTGTGACTTCAATGAACAATTGCGGCTCCTATAGTATGACCTCTCTGATGATATGAAGAGCAAATAAGAGCTCTTCTTTTTGGCAACTCTTCCCCTCTATCTATCCCAGCTCTATAGATTGAAGAAAGGCAATAAAAAGCCGAAGCAGTCGGTTATCATCTATTTTCTCAATCTTTAAATGGGCATTGTTATCGGTTAAATGTTTTATCAGTGCATCATTTTCAGAGTGGCCATACATCTGCTCGCTATTAAATGAGGCATTTATATTATAGAAATCTTCTGGTTGCAGTGGTGTCGAAACTATACGACGAAGGTGTGTATTTGTCTGTCTCAGTTTGATACCGGGCTATAGTTGAAAATCGAATTTTGAAGCATGAAAATTTCTCTCCCCAGCATTTTATAAAGACTGAGCTTGATCTACCTCAACTTGTGCAAGTTTTTGGTGGGCTGGATGGTTACTGATTGATTGACTTGGAGAGTGGTTATGTGTGCTTTTTCCAGATCTGGATCGATGTCGCAGCTCCCACAGTTTATCTAAACGCTCAATAGCTATGACAGAAAACGACCAGCCTGTCATACGACTAGATGTACTGCGTTTTGTTTTCTGTGACCTGTTGCTTGGATGCTCAGCGGGTGGTGCTTTTCCAGCACGATCGCAACTGTAGATAGCTCTTATACGCTCACTATTCCTTATCTTTTTTAATCTTTCTGTTCTAAATGCATAGCGATATTTTATTGCCCAGGCTTGTCTTGAAGTGTATAGCCCTTCTCTTGAGCTAAATAAGGCATCTGGAGGAAGCGGCATGGATGTTGAAGAGGAAGGAGGCATCACAAACGAGGAGCCAGAAAGTTCTGAAAGTAATAGTGCTTGAGACGGAGACACTGGTTAGCTATTCATTGTAATGTATTCTATTCGGCAGAAATGATAGTAAATAAAACTATTGAAAAACCTCTGGTTGTAAGTGCGATTTCTAACTGACTGGCCTAGATGCTATTCTGATTAGTGACCCAGTTGTTGGCCTTGCTGATTCAGGGTCACCAGCAAAATCTGCGTCTAAATACGCTTCTAGAACTGGTTTATTCTTGCCACCGGTGTACGTTATACCTTTATCGGGATCTCCTGAAATGTAATGAATTACCCTCTTTGCTGCTTGATAGTGCTCCTCTGATAGATTTGTCAGAAATCGTGCAAGATGATTGACAGCATGAGCGATATCTGGACGTGTATTGTTTGCTAGGTACTGCAAGCCTCCAGTCATCGAATTATACTCCTTTCTTTGTAGAGTGGATTGCGAGTTATTAGGCTCTATTAGATGTCCAAGAGGAGAGCTTACTGATTTGCACTGTCTAAGTCCATTCCTATCTAGAAGTTTACGCACATACTGGCCTTGCGATAGTTTAAGCACATTTTTGTTTAGATTACTTGTCTGGATTCTGAGGAAAAGATCTGAATTTACCGATTTGAGCTTGTACTTTCTATTGAGAGCTCTCATTAATACATCGATTTTGTTGATCTTAGGCCCAATGACCTGGAAGTCATCCACGTGTATTATAACGTATAAATCTCTCTCCTTATTGGTATATAAGCATACGTCAGTTGTAGTAGGAAACATGCCTTGTTTAGTCAAAAATGCCTTGACGTCATCATACCACAGCGCTGCGGCTTGTTTAAGACCGTACAGGCCTTTTCGAATGCGGATTGCATGTTCTTCCTTCCTAAATCCTTCAGGCATCTCCATTTAAAGGTCGAAATCTAGGTCAGGGTTTAAGAATGCTGATGGTACATCACCTTGCCGTCTATGCCATCCAAATCTATGGGCTAGTGCTAATAGAATTCGGCCAGTCTCTGCACGTGGCGTTAGCACAAATGTTTCTTTGTAATCTATGCCTGACCGTTGTGTGTATCTCTTAACGGTGCATCGCGCTCTGTACCTATCCAGAGATCCATCTGCAAGAAGTTTCTTTTTAAACACCCATTTGCACTTCATGGGCTTTCGACCTTCTGGAAGTTGACTACGAGGTATAACTTCTATGGTTCCTGTTTTTTTCAATGTCTGACATTCTTCCACAGCTGCCTTATGCCAATGTTTTGACTAGCGACTGCTCATTACCTCTGACCATGATTTAGGGTCGTTACTTGGGGTCTAATCGCTTTACCGTGGTGGAGCTTGTGGTAATCGACTCTCTTAATAGATCTACCGCGCTTACTTAGGGTTACTGCAGGTCCGGGTGAATGTTTGCGTTTATGACTGATCACAGGTGACAGTTCTTCCTATCCTGTCATTAACTGGTCGTACTTAGGTCCTTAGAGCCCAACTCTTCTGCCTCGCATGTGCAGGCTTTCTACGTGTGGTTATCTGTGTCGCTTTTGACCTGCTAGAGGCAATATTTCATCCCATCCTGTCATTATTCGATCTTACAGGACCATTTCCGAATCTCCATTTTTGATAGTCTCTCCTTGCCCCCCCTGATCAAGGCTTTGATGAGGTATATCTCCATTTTGAGCTACACTGTGGTTTTCCGGCTCATTATTCGTCTTTTCGATTAGACTCTGCCGATCTTCAAGATCAGATTTATCAAATGGATTGGACAGTTGAGAATCGCTTTCATCATCACTAGTGTCTACAATTGGATGTAAATTTAATCGGTCTTGTAACAGTCTATTTTTCCCGAGATTTGTCGAGCTTAAAATCCATTGTTTTTTTAGTACTTCTGGTATTATGGGAGGAGGTTGGTTGTTGAGTGAGTGAGTAGCTTCTTATGGCAGGCTTACAGGAAGGTCAGTATCTCTTTTAAAATGTTTATTTTGCGGTACTGTTGGGACAGTAGGTGGTACATTCGGTACCTTTGGTTGGTCTATTCCTTGCTGAATTGGGATTAGAGGTAGATTGGTAGAAGGACTAGTTATTCGCTGCCTTTCTAATGAGTGATGTGTCTTCCCCTCAAACTATCTGAAGTTTGATTATACTGGGGAGAAAAGTGCGATTCACTAATCTGAATGATATCAATATCTGTTAGGCTCTTATTGGTCCAGTATTTTATTGTATTCTGCTTGTCGAATAAACCAAGCATATCCGCAAACATGATATCCTCATTAAAAGTCACATGAGGTGTAATCCTCTCAATCCATTTCCAACCATATTTGGAAGTCCAGTGAGGATGGTAAATGAGATAACTCTTGCTAGTGTTTTTAGGAAATCCAACAAGCCAATCTTTCTCGGACCTTGCATCAAATTTCCCTGGCCTTGAGTTAATTAGTTTATATGCTCTGCAGCCGAATTTTGGTAAGCAAGAGAAGTCGACTTTTTCTTGATGGGGCTGTTTCAAGCCATTCAAAAAGTCTACAATTGGTACCTTTTTTGTTCGTAGGTGAGTTGAGTGTGGAGTTAATTATTTTGACTATAACTAATATATATATATATATATATATATATATTAACCTAGGGAAGTACCCCGGGCCCATAACCTGTTATTAATTTGAAAGGTTATAGGAAAGAGTAAGGATATAGTGAATAAGCCAAAGGAAGGATAGATGAAAATGTATTTAATATTATATTTATTTGTAAGCTTGTAGCATTAAATATGTATTCTTAATCCATAGATTTCTGTATAGTCACGTGATATGGAATATTCCTTCAGATTCCTACTATTTCTAACAACCTTCTATTTATCCTAACATTTTACAAGTCTAACCATATTTGGTATAGACTTGCTCCGCTAGTCTTTACAGCGGATATCTGATTGGTTAGCCACAGCACATCATAACAACTGTCGATGGTTCTTTCCAATCAACTATTGCCTTTACTTTATCAGGGTCCATGCTAAGTCCATTAGTTGAGATAATTATTCCAAGATATTTAGTTTTATTTGTATATAAATCCGATTTGGCAATATCAATTTGAAGACCTGCGTCACCAAGTCGGCGTATTACCTCATCAACATGTTTCTCGTGCTCATTTCGAGTCTTGGAATAAATTAAAGCGTCATCATGATAGGCCGTACAATATTGGTCAAGAGCATCATATAGAATATGGTTAATATAATTTTGGAAGGTTGCCGGGGCGTTACATAGACCGAAAGGTGTAACTAGCATTTCATATAGTCCGAAGCGGGTGGTAAATGCTGTCATTCACTCATGTCCTTCTGCTATTCGAATGCGGTTGAAAGCGACAATTAAATCTAGTTTGGTATAAAATTTTGCGCTTGAAATTGAATCCATAGTCTCGTGGATGAGAGGAAGTGGGTATCGTTTTTTAATTGTAACATCATTAAGGCCGCGGTAATCTTGACAAATGCGTATACCTCCGCTGGGTTTAGCAGCTAGGAGAAGAGCAGCGGCTGGCGATGAGGATTCACGTTTAAAGCCTTTGGATAACATTTCGTCGATCCATTTTTTAATACATAGAAGCTCAGCAGGAGAGAAAAGTCCATTTTTGAGGTACGGAGGATGCTTACCGGGCACATGTTCAATCTTGTGATCCCAAGAACGGCGTGGTGGTAAGGTTTCAGCATTTTTGGGGAGAAAATGCTTGGCATGGTGGTGGAATTCGGGCGGTAGTTTTTATTTAATAATTTCTATTGATAGATCAGGTTTAGTATCGAGGAATTTTTCGATATCTTTTTGATCAAGTTTACAACTTAAATAGTCTAAATTTTCGGGCATGTATGAAAGGTTAGACGCAATGTCAACTGAATTACTGTTTTGGATTTGAGCTTGAATTTGACAATCGTGTTCAGAATTAGTTTGGACTGGCTTATATACAGCTGGAGAAGCCGATAGTATTTCTACTAGGGGGTTTGTTTCAGTTTCTCTTAATATCCGGGAATTAGAAGATGACATAGGTTGTGAATGCTTTCATTTTAGACAATGGTGCCGACAATATTGAGAGGTGAAAGTAAGAGCCATTGAATTCCAATCACACACAGGATTTTGTAATTTTAGCCAAGGTAAACCAAGGATAATAGGATTTGTCTTACTCAGGTTAGTGACGAAGAAGACGAGAACCTCAGAATGTTGTCCAAGGTGCAAGCGATAAGTGAAATACTGAGATACGGTGACTTGTGTAGTACCATCAGCCATCAGCCAGACGGATAGAACGGGAGCTAATCAGTGGATTGGTTTTAATCCCAAATTTTTCAACGATAGAATCTTTATCTGCAAATGCCATAGCAGTGCAGCCACTATCAATCAGACTTATGTTTTTGAACATTACAGAGTTATGATGGTGCAGATGGGAAAGATAAGAGTGAAGAAGCATTGAATTGTTTGAGCTTGTAGAGCATAGTTCTAATGGTGAATTGTCTAGCAATACAGTAAGAGCAGATTCATCTTCATCTTTGTACCAATTACAGCCATGACAGCGACTTAAGCCAAGGGTTGATCTTTTAACTCATTATATTTAACAGAAGCCGAATTATCATTTCTAGTCATCTCAATCGTAGCATCGTTTACAGAATCACAAGATTCATCCATTGCCCGAAGATGTGCCTGAGGTTGGCTTGAAAGTTTTGTGGCAATTTCTGAGGAATGAATTGTGATGGATAATATATCATGGGCATTGGTGGGGGTTGGATGTTATTTGTTGGAATATTTCTTGGATTAGGGAGATTATTTCTATTAGTCACGTGGAATCGATAACGATAATCTTCTCCACGAGGGGTTGACTGATTATTCTGACGTTTCGGCATTAGGGCAGGATTCATCTTTCGATAATGATCCTTAGCAATATATCCTTTCTCACCGCAGGCAACGCATAGGCCGTTCTCTATACGATATGTACGTTCAGTAGCGGATAGCCTCATTCGACTAAGATCCATTGGCATGGGATCCATAAAGTCAGATATTGTTTGGTTTACATTAGGCTCGCTTGGACATATTATACTTGGAGGAGTGTGCAACTTTGCGATATGCTCTTGTTATTGCAGTTTTCGGCCAATAGAATTAATCATTTCACTCCATCCAGCATAGTCATCAGCATTAGAAATATTCACCTGGTTATCTATCACACTTATTATTTTCTTATTTAATCGTTTTCGAAGCAGGTCGACTTTGGTTCAGCTATCATATTTTGCTCTTTCAGCATATTGACGAAATCAGCTTTAAAATCTCCGTAGGCTGATTATTCTTGGTAGAGTGTGTCCGGGGCGTTCCTAGCCGTTTGGGTACTACCTAGTAGAATATATCTCGTCTATCTAAAGTATCCCATAAGTCGATAGAAGTTCGCTATGGCCACTTTTGAGGGTCATTAGGGTGAGAGCTCAACATTCGAGCGCCATCTTGTACAGCTAGCCAAGCCATCCCTGTCAGCTGGCTGGTAATGTACGATATTAAATTAAATGAGTCGGGAAAGCAACCTCCGTCAACCAATGGTACCTGTTGTACACTAGTCTTCCAGCTCTCGTACATCATCTGTCTTTTTCCGGTGTCTTTTTGCGCCCCGCTAAATTTTTCCGGATCTGATCTAGTTCGGCGGGGTTTTGGCGTTGCCGTATCACTAGCTTGGGAGGTACTAATACCTTTCGTACTAGAGGAAGCTTGGAGATATTTAACTTTAGATTGAAGACTTGAAATTTTATCATTTAAAAATGAAATCTTGTCATTATCAGTTGAGCGATCTAAGATCACCTAAGAAAGTCTAGAATTCTAGAATTCTAGTTACTGATATCAGTGAGGCGGGCTTCAATTTGCTGAGTTTTTTGATTAGCATTTTGGTTTAGTACAGCAATTTCTTGATGTGCGTGACTAAGTGTGGTCTTCAACTCTTCTATTAGGTGTTGAGCAGCTCCAAGGTCAACATTCAGTTTTGATATTTTCTTGCCTTTCGACTCTAGTTGGGACTTGAGGATGCCAAATTTAGAGTCAAAGCAGATAAGTTGCTACAGAACATATTCTTCTCAAGAGTATCAATAGTTGAAGCGATGGAAGTAAGTAAGGATGCTGGGTTTGAGGCATCAGGAAATTGGTGTCCCTCAATCGCTGCGCTTAAATTCGGCCAGCTTTGTTGAAATGCGGCAGAAAATTGGGATTGGGGATCTGAAGACATATCTAATTTTTAATGTGCCGGGTCGCGGGCTTAGGTCTGAGCTTGTGAATTGCGGGATATACTTGGGTTTAAAGGTGAGACGGGGCACAGATAATGATCGCACAAAATGTCACGGCGATGGAACTTTTTCACGGGAGTAGAATATAGGAAGTGGAATCTAGGGAACTGAGGTTATAACTGTGTTGTGAGATGAAGGAGAATAGCCTACCTACATGAGAGAACTATTTAATAATCGAAGCGAGGCGCTATATGGAGCAGGGATATTAGTCCCGTGACAACAATGGAAAATCAAAACCCAAGAAGCACGAATAACCTTAAATATTTAAGCTGCTCGCAAGAAATAATGTGTGGGAGTGTAGCTCTAGGCCGAAATTTTGAAGTCTACGACGCCGAAATCATAGGAGCAGCTCCAGGCCTACGAGCAGCTTGCTCACATTGGATGGCACAATTTGCAAAAAATGTAATAGTTTGTCTGGACAACGAAGAGGCCGCTATTCGACTTCACACTGGGTGCGCTACTCCGTCGAGCTCGACACGATTTCTAGAGTTCCAAGCCCTTCGCACGAATTGGTTAGAAAGAGTAAAGGCTACAGCAACAGAAGAAGGTTCGGTCTTTGTAAGATGGATCCCAGGATACCAGGGAATTGTTGGAAATGAGAGGGTAGATACTTTGGCAAGATAGGCTTGCAGTTTGGAATCGTAATCCACAGAGGCATCAATTGCTCGGGGGAATATGAGGGTGGAAGAGAGATACTACGACTCACTATTTTCCTACTGGAACTCTCATACACCTAAACGCTACAAAGACCTTGGAGTTAGTGTGTGCTCGCGAACCCCACAAGAAATAAATTTGCTTGCTAGATACAGTCTTGGTAAACTACTGGCAGCTTGCTCTGGACATGGCGATTTTGCATCATATCATCGTCGATTCCATCACACCGACGCAGACCTACACTGCAGGTGCGGATTAGAAAAATCACCGGAACACCCCTTTTCATGTCGGTTGACAAGATGAATGAGGAAAAAGCTCCTTGGATCAATACGAGGCACCGCTGGAAAGATAAGGTGGGTATTGGGTACATACTCTGGTGCCCGAGTATCTCACAAATGGCAAATGGCTTTGGAAGGTTTAAGTGGGGAGTAAATAAGTATTTAAATTTGGGAATCGGTATTTGTACTACACCCCCCCCCCCCCTGAACTTAATTGTGATTAGTGGAGCTTGACATATTTGAGAATGCTCCAGAGCTGTTTATGTCAGCCACATTATCGACAGGCTAGCTCCGTGTAAACCCTTGCTTAGTGCGTCTAAAAGTGATGAACTATTTAATTCATGCCATTGTTGACATGACAACTAATAATGTATGAAAAAGAGGGAAAATTATACATTATGAGAGATATCACCCTATTATTGTCACCACATAGCAATTTTCGAGCTCATGCATTGCCCAAGTGTAGAATTCCTGCCTTTTTTGACGCATGAAACAGAAAAATATTGAAAATGTCCCTTTAGTTACAATTACACCTGTTCCGTGCAGTACAGCCATTTTATACTGATTAATCTTATAGGTACTATCCAAAAGAAACACCTTATTGGCCGAGAGAGTTTTCATAAAAGTCTCGGCTCTCTTTAGATAGATGAAAAGACGAGTGAGATTTCCATCTTGGTCACGTTTGTAAGCATGCTGAATATCCTGCATGAGTAATATGTCTAGCAATGCCTCTATCTATGATCTACCGTCAAGCAATTTTCATTTTTTTTAACTTTATAATATTGTAAATGTCCTGACGAGTTGATGAGTAACTCGAGTTTTTTTTGGTTTAGAACCCCTATTACAAAGCGAGGTTTTGCCCCGATACTGCTCAATTTATGGACAGTTTCAATTTCTGCCTCAGTGAGACATCTTGCAGATGGATTTGCAGCAATATTGTCTACAGCCTCATCATTATGTTCTGCAATAATAATATCTGCTAAGTTAGTCGCGCTTATTCGCGCTTATAACGCGTTACACGTAAACATGCATAGAACCCCCTTTTCCTATATAAATATAAATAGATAGATAGAAGATAGAGAGAGAACAACAAGTACTAGAAATACTTAGAATAAGATTCTTTACATGACTTATCGAGTCTTATAAATTACCCAGTTAAACCAACAATCTTAAATCCCAATCTGAAAAAAGAGCAATAATATATATTTTAAATTTCATCTACTATTAATTAAATGATGATGTTGGGCTTTGAATGTGAGTGTTGAGAATAATTGACATTCTCGTGAAGATCAGAATTACAAATCGTGCATAGAGTTCACGTGTTGCAGGGGTGAAAAAAACGGGGTTTTATACGAATGTCGTATACGACTTTATCGAAATTCTAGTCTGACTACCCCTAATATACTTGCATATAACTTGTATATTAAAGACCAATTAGATGGCGGTCTCGTTGACCTGAAGTCTGGTTAGCTAATTAGTACAGACTAGAAGATCCTGGCCTGCTCCTCGGACACCGAGGAGCCTAGGATGACCAATCAATTTCTTTCATCAACCCTGTCGCGGAGCTTACGAAACACCGACGACGAATCAGCAAATGCACTGTCCAGCTACATTAGATAGGGCCAAAATTATCGCTTAGATCGTAACTACCAATCAGACGGCGGTCAGGACCGGGGGGTCAAATTGCGACATTGTTTAAAATCGCAGAGAATGAAATTTGTGGTATTTAACTCCAATGCGACACCAAAAATTAATTGTGAGACTCATCCAACGTGATTTGCGCTAGGTATAGGCGTAGGAAGCGGCGAAAAATTGGATTTTTTGATGAAGAAGCTTGGACCACCCACTCATTTTCTGGCATATCTGGGTAAGGAAAAGGAGGAATCTTTAACCCCTGTTTACATAGCTCGCTTAAAGCACCCTTATTTAGAGATTAATCGGAATTCGCTTGCCAACGTTATATGATATAAGATATGATAAAAAGATTCAGATTCTCAAAGTTCTGGGCACATCGATTTGTGGAACGACAACCAGAACTAAAGACTCATTTTAATTGTGTTGACGACATTCAAATAGTGTTCTGCGAAGATCTGGAGCTAATTAAGGCGTGTTTTCGATTAGTATCAATTATGCAGGCCAAATATGGCATTCTCGACTGTGATTTCTACAACTTCGACGAGACAGGCTTTATAATGGGTGTTATATATCCTAATATAGTAGTTACACATGCTGATCTACGTGGCAAAGGTAAGGCAGTTTATCCAGATAACCAGGAATGGGCTATAGCGATTATTTATGTGAATGGTGAAGGCGCTGGCATTCTCTTATCTCTAGTAGTTAAAGGGGCATAGCCTCTCCAATTAGTATACCGAGGGTAACCCTCCCGACAACTAGGCTCTTAAGACTACTTCCAATAGATGGATATACAATAACATGGAAATTGAATGGCTAAAACACTTCGATAAACATACCGTTGCTCGAACGAAAAAGTTATATCGATGTTGGTATTTGAAAAGCACGAAAATCACAAATCGATTGCATTTCAGGATTATTGCAAGAACAACAACATTTTAACTCTATACTTGCCTCCTCATTCCTCTTATTTAACTTAGCCACTTGATATTGGGTGTTTTAGTGTTCTGAAGCGTCTGTACAGTCGCGCACTCGACGTATTTATTAAGTCGTTTATCAGCCACATCACGAAAGTCAAATTCTTTATCGCCTGTTATACGGCGTACTTACAGACTATATCGGAGAAAAACATCATATCTAGTTTCCGTGGAGTAGGTTTAATACCTTATAAATCTCTAGCCATCATCTCGAAGATAGATGTCAAGCTACGGACTCTTACGCATACAAAATCCCCTTTTGTGAATACCGACCCTTGGGTCTCTCAGACAACTCACAACCCATCCGAGGCTCTTGCCCAAACAACAATAGTTAGGAGCCGCATTGCAAATCATTAAGGAGGTTCACCAAGACCTATTTTTCAAATAGTCGCTGCGTTAGATAAGGGTACAGAGATATTGGCTTGTGCGAATACTCTTTGTCTGCTGAGCTCCGTACTCTTCGCAGGGCAATTGAGGCACTTTCAAAATTGCTCTGACAAATGTCTTCCTTACGATTCCAAAACTCCTATGACTCTGACATAGGACAAGAAATCAAAAAGGTGTAGGCAATGAGAGCCTGATAATTAATCATTATAGTAGGCAACTTATCAAAAAATCTATTCGCTCGCCTTTATTTTTGTGGCTTAAGTCTACTCAAACCTTTTCCCAAGTTCAAGGATATAGATAGATTTATTGGAAGGAAACTATTCGTACTTACCAACCGATAGTTTATTTTCAATGGCAAGACCGCTATTTCATTTTGGGTACACATGTATTTTCGTAAGTTTGCTCTATAACTAAAATGGTGTGATGATGTTATTTCAATTACACTAACGAACAAGGGGTAAGCTTCTAATAATAAACACACAAAGTAAATAAATTACATAAACTCATGACGTTATCAATAAGGTAAATTTAAGCGAGCCAGGGACGTGACTTAGCGACCCAATCAAAGTCTTAACATGGGTAGAATGCATAGTGAAGCCCTTAAAGATAGTAAGTAACGTTCGATTTTCGAAGTTCTCATTTTTTTTCTTTTTCCTGCAATTGATCGAATTCTCAGCAATCTCTAGGGTCAACAGCGAACGCAAAGAGACTCTGTGCGCTACATACAGGAGACTTTAGATATGTCGATCTTCATTGGAATCCATGTTCGGCGAATTTGTCCAAACATTGAAAAAGAAATTTGTCAAATTGTTTGCGCAACTCAGAAATTTCGCTACATGGGTACAAATTTTAGAGTGTAAATTACCATACTAGCGTCAACTAATCCATATCTGGGCACAATTATACCCCTGTTAAAAGCATCGATCAACGTGGTTAAATTTACGAGCTTCAGAAATATATGGGACAATCTGATCATGCGTTGAAATCTCATCGCATTCATTCTATTTTATCCAGAACCTACTCCTTGTCCAAATCGACGGGTAATACCGATTGCCTTCTGAAGTGATAATTGTGCATCGCCCAGCATCGCCCTAGATTCCGATAGAAAAGTTATATTCGACAACTACTCTCGAGTGAAGTCCAGACAATACAAAAATTTATAATTCTCAGAGGAGGAGGATCTAACTACAAATGCTTCTCTATGGATATGTAAAAAAAGATTAGGACTCAGGCTGAATAGGAAGACACTCGAGCCACTCCATTTCTGAAATCTCAATCACTAACATTGAGCGAAAATAGTAAAGTGATCAAGAAATTTCCGACTCCCACTAGATTCCTCACGACGAATACCATAGCCTGGATTATAACTGTCTGCGTGAAGATTCTTAAGATTATACTTATCATGTCGTTGTCTTCAAAATATTGAAGAGTTGAAGTGTACCTACCTTCTAACTCAAGATTTGGCCCCTAAGATTCGTCGCTTGGGGGTAAGGAATGGGATTAAAAGTCGAGCATTATGCATTACTTATTCCCAGCGCCACACAAAACTCTTTATTTCATGATTCACATGGTTCTTGTGCATTCCGTTAGTAATTAACTAGCTTCTTGCTACTAGTCCGAAATTATGTATTTTTATTATTATTATGCAGATTAATATATGATTGTAACTAGTTATCAACAGTATAATTAATACATAATCAACCCACGTATTTTATTATTTTGATTATCTCTCTGTCCATAATTGAATTTTTTTTTTTAATTTTTTCATATCAAAAAAAAAAAAAAAAAAATTAAGAAAAGCTTTTTTATATCCCCACCCCTATTACATATGTCGAATGAGGGGTTGAATATGGGGGGAGTAATTACTTACATTTGAATGAGGGCCTTTAAAGCTACAGCTCTTATAGATATTCCCTTGCGTTTGTGATCACGTGAATATTCCCCAATTAAAAAAAAAAAAAATTGAATCTCTTTATCCCAAGCCAGAAATCAATTTTTGCAGAGAGAGTGGGAGTGGGTGGGGGAGTAATTGATCTATATAGACAACAGGGGTGATTTCTGTAGACACATTCCCAAAAATAAAAATAATAATAATAATAACACGCGACGCGCGATGTGAAGTTTATGCCATGCATAACGAATTCATAGCACAGACAAGAGATAAAAATTTCTCATATGATATCGAGTGCATGTGGGTGGGGGAGAAGAATATCTTTCAAGATTCAATTGGTCTTAAAGTTACTACCACCACTTAAATGGAGATAAAAAAAACATCTGGACTATGTATGATAGGGATGTATATTTTACGCTGGCTAGAATTTTTTTTTTTTTTTTTTTTTTTTTTTCAACCTTTGCTTTTACCGACTTTTTAGATGTATTGTTTTTTGACAATAAAATTTGATTCTAGTAAAACCATGCTACTTCCTACATAAGTCTATTTTGCGGAGTTTTTTTTTGGGGGGGGGGGAAGTTTGGGGTCTGGGGGCTGGAATGGGGAAATCTAACGAATTACTAAAGATGTTATTTTATTGCGCCGGGGGGCAGTTAGTTCATTTCTGTGGCTAGTGTAAGTGCATGTTTCAATTTTGAAATTTGCTACCCCCTAACACTCATTATATGTATATGTTCAGTTTCAACCATACACCTAGTCTAACTTTGTTTTTTTTTTTTTTTAAACAAGGTGAAAAATAGGGTATTTCTTTTTTAATCAAATAATTTTTTTTTTTTTTCTTAAAACTAGTCTATTTCATAAACACACTTGTTATTGATTTACATCCAAACTATCTGATTTTAGTGAATAAAGTCCTTAAAGGGAAAGCAAAGGGTCAGGGGGAAATGTGGGAGTTTGCTTTCCCCCCCCTCCCCCCCTCCCAAAAACATTCTAGACTAAAACAAAAAATATGTATAAATTTGAAAATTTTTTCTACTTTACTTTACATTAAACTTTCTTTTTTTGGTTTTGAAAAGTTCCCTTGATACTTTACAAGTGTTAAGAAAAAACATTTTGAAATCAGCTTTTTATCCTGTAAATTCTTATCAAATAAGGGTGAGAGTACGATGAAAAAAAAAAAAAAAAAGTAAGAGGGGGTGATGGGATAAAGGGAGAATTAGCGAGATTTGTAAGATATTTTTAATTTCTCGAAAAAAAAAACAAACAAAAATGTCTAAAGTTTTTCAATAACTCGTCATGTGTATGCTAGCTTAGTTGGTTGCATGAAACAATATTTTCGTGTCTCAATTATATTTACCCTTATTACAAAATGTACAGGGAGTCGTTATTTTTTCGTCATGAAGCCGATTTACATTTGCACTGACTTGTTGACATGAAAACAAATTAACCAACCCTTTTTTTAGTTTCCAGAAAATTAAACTACTTCTTTTCGTCCAGGTAAAGACTATTTTAAAATGTCACTTAGATCAAGGTATCTGTCTGTATATTCTACCTCATAACTAATCTTTATGTACTCCGCAAGCCAAATAAGAATGCAAATAGGTGTATAAATGGGTTAATAGGACACTATTTTCTCTTTCTTCCAATTAAGGGGATGGGGAAAGGGACGATATTTAATTACGTGATATTATATTTATCTTAAAAATTTGAAAATAAATTTAGTTTCATGGAACTTTGGAGATTTTAAAGCGAATATATATAAAAATATAGGTATAAGTATTATTGAAGCACCCAGACGCCATCGCTGTATTATGAATGAAGGGTATATGTATAATATAAATCCAATAAATACGAAAATTCAGCAAGCTGTAATAATAAGAAGTATTAGTTTTGTACTTTACGCCGCCTTGCCCACAGAATTTATCATNGTTTGAGAAAAAGTATTAAATATGATGGTAAACAAAGAGCATAAAAATAATGAAGTTATTCTTAAGCTTAAAAAAAGTATGAATTCTAGGCGAACATACTTTAATTGAAATCATTTAAATAAATTTTATCCTTATTCTTTTTTTTTTTTTTTTTTTTTTTTAATAAACTCTAATTGAGTATCTGGAACTGTGTCTGAAAGACTTTGAATATGTTTATCAGTCCGATATCAAGATCTTGTCTTAGATTCCTTTGACTTGTAAACCAAGGAAAATTTGTTTTCTCCGAGGAGAGTATCCTAGCAGTTTCTGAGGTCCTGCTCACACTTTTGAATTTAATTATAAGAGTACCTGTGAATAATAGCAAAAGAGTGAAATGAAAAGAAATGACGAAATCTAAATCAATAGGTAGTCCCAGCCCAAACTACGCATAACGTCTCGCCAGGAGATAAATCCAATAGGACTATTTTCATATACACAATCATCAATCTGACTCCAAACTTCTTTAATTATATAGGAGACTCTGCCTAGGCACCCAAAGGTAGCTTGATCACCAAGAGCTAGTAATCGTTCATTTAAAACAGCTCGAAAGGGAGACTCGATTGTAGTTGCTGAGCCTGCAATTAAATATACCCAAACAAGAGATCGATCGAATCCTGTTGGTCCGGATGGAATGTATGCTAGTAAGTAAGTTAATTTATTTATTAAAGATATAATTTTATCATCAATAATTTTAAATCCTGGAACGAGACTGCATAAGTAGATCCTTGCCGCTATGCGGAAAGCATCTGTGATATTGCGAGATAGTTGTTCTGGTGATGCTTCACCAAATGTATAAAAGCAAGTAGATGAGCCAGCATCTCCATTCTCAGTTAAACTGATTTGGTAACCAAGTTGTTCCACATGATGACATAGCTCAAATTCTCCCATACCCCCATTTTTAAGTGCTTCAAGGCAAGCTATTTCTGAAATTAAATAGAGAACATGGTCGTCGCAGCCCATCAAACTTTGTAATCCCAGTGAGGAATTAGTTTTTGATAAATGTCTCTCACGATAAGTGTGAGCGAAAATAGGCGCTCTACCAAGCATAGTTGCTCCAAGAATATCAATCCATGCTGCCATTGTCATATTTGAGGGAGCATTCTTATGTTCGTTTATTTTTCCCACTTCGATTTGATGTAGACCAAGCTTCTGCACAAGTGAAGTTGCAGCCTGAAAATGTTGGTGCCAGGGTATGTCCGGTATGGTGTCTTCTAAACGATCCACACATCCCTGGAGGACGATCATTCCCAACATTGCCTCGAGAGTCGTAACGTGATTAGAGTCGCGCTCTAAAGCTCCGCAAAGTTCAGAGATTGTAATATTACGATGTCGCATAACGTCTTCGTCGATCTGAACATCTTGTATTTGATTTGAAGCTTTAAAGTGTTGTGCAGCGATACTAAGACAGCAATGTAAATAGCATTTGTTTTTTTGAAGCGCCGAAATCATTTGGTTCGTGCACGCAGATCCTCGTGTATTGATTTCAAGGATCGGAAAAGCGGTGGGTAAAACATCCGAAATAAAAAAACCGAGGAGGCGTCGATCTCCTGCTGACAAATCAATTTCACGAAGTGAATCTCGACTGCAACCAAAACTAGCGTTGTGGCTGAAATCTTGTAGACCCTCGCTTGGCGAATTTTCCAGCCACAATTCCTGGTTGTCTTCCAAAAAATTGCAGTTCCAGCTGATTTCCTCATTAAGAAGCGGAAGCATCGATTCGTTGATAATATCTGGCTGGTAATTATTAAAATCTGAAATTGTTGACTCGGAATAACTTGAGAGTTGTGGAACACAAAATTCATTGTCAGTGTTAGCTTCATCATAGACAGGAAAATATTCCGGAGATACTGCTGTGCAATGAGCATGACCTGAAAATAAATCGGTCTCAGATAAGTAGCAGTTTGTAGATGGTCTTTGTGCGTGGAAATCCAAAACAGAAAGTTGTGACTCAATTGATGTAGACCGACTCCGATCATGTGCATCTGATAGACCGAGTGATGATGAGATTGAATGCGAAAACTCAAAAGGAGTCACGCCCCCTGAGACCATGACATGGTTCGTAGTAGAGGAACTTTTTTCCGCCAACTTCCGCCTTTTGATAATTAGTTTTATATTCTCTTTTTGAAGTCGACGCTGCTCATTATTACTCCACCAGAGAGGTCGTTTGTAGTCACATTTTAGGCCGAGATGTTTACATGCTGAGCATGATGGGGTACCCTCATCACATTTTTTCCTGCGAAGCCGACATGTATAGCAGCCTACAAATATATCAGATGGCAATAACTTATGAGGGTGTTAACCGTACCAGTTCGTGATCTTCGATGCATCTGAACTTTATCTTTCGAGTTCCGGGGTTTGGATGAAGAGCATGACTTGGATATTTCCTTGGGTTTATACTGTGTTATAGCCATAGCTTCACTCCGGGCCATGCGGATTTGAGGATGTGGAATAAGATTTTTTGAAATGAGAGCTGGTGAAAATACTATATTAAAATGTGAAGAAAATTAAACAAGACCTGCTTGTCCTAGTAAGAGACGTTTAGAGGAAAAGAGAGGATGGAAAGAAACGAGAATGTTAAAATTTTGAACAAATGGAAAATATTACACAAGAAATGCGGAGGGCCATTGAGTATAAATAAGTAGTGAAAGTGCAGCCTTCTTGCAAGCCATCATCTACCAATGAGCTTGTAAGGTTTGGTAGAGGGGTGTGTCTGGCTCGAATCTGCGGCTTTATGGAGACCAACAAGTAAACTCCCTTCTTAGGAGCATGTTTTGATTATCTATTTCTGGGTGCATAGCCGGATTAGGCGATTCTATTTTTCATCTTCTGCATAATTCTTACTTCTGCAGTTTTGTGTGACAGGAGTTACTTTGCTTGTCCCATGAGCTGACATTGTTTTTTTTAAACCCTTGCTGTTATTCAGGTTTCCTAGCCCCAGATTTCCATGGGAAAGTAAGTCTTAACGGGGACTAGATTTGATGCAGCTGTTCCCATATGCTGCAATACTAATTCTTCTCTATCTTTGTGAGCCATTTCGTCCATCATTGGCCATGTCTAATGCTGGCCCTTGGTCGTTCAACCCCGATCCGATGTGCATCATCAACTGTCGATGAATTTTGAAAACATTTTACATGTACCTCAGTTTGGTATGGTATCCCGACCTAAGGACCCGCAGATTCTGGGGTTAGGGTAGAAGGAATAACCATCCTAAAGAGTTCATACATTCACCAATACCTCCTTGCCGGTTTGGCTTCAATACTGCTAGATGATAATATAAGACAAAGTCGATCATAGAGCTCTTATAGACAGGGAGGGCATGTCCCATGCAACAGGGTCAGATGAACGCCAAAGGTACCCGGTTTTGTCCCGTTGACTTCGAAAACTTATATATTTAGATGACTATTTGTAAGGTGCTACAGAACGAAACAATGCGAATCTAATATTGTATTTGTGAGTTACTCACAATTGTTGCTAAAGTCGATATCACGGATGGATCAATCGAGCATTGGCCTGACACTAAGTTCATCCGTTTAATCCCAGCGGTGTCCGCGAGCCACGGTATCTGTCAAGTAATTAACTCAGTATGAAATAGCTGACAAGGCACTCCCTAATGTAGAATTATTTGCTTTAAGGATCCACGAGTTGAAATGCAGTAGTGAATGGAACATTGTTATCATGATTCCAACATTAAGGAGCTCTCAAGTCTCAAACGACAATTTGGAAAACTTTCTTGATCCCCGTGAAACTTTTCATAACTGTCTTACAGTAATTAAAATGAGGTGTTCATTGTAGTGAGCCTATTTTCTAAAATCTAATTCATAGAATTCAACTATATCTCCTCGCTATTCTCGGGAGAAGCAATTGTCAAAGATTAGCGGCCGTTAGTGGAGATGTGGTGAGAGAAAGCTAGCTAGGCTCTGTCACACTAGTAAAAGTTTCATTCCCTGATGTTCATCCAGTGTGATCGTGATGATGGCAGGCGGGTTGAAGTGGGTCAATTAAGTGGCTTGGCCAAACGTAGTTCCCGTTGGCTAAGAATGTGTCCTAGGATCAATCGGGCTAAATTTACTGGCCCCACTTATGACAAGCCACAGCTGGCTGGCTGCACTAAGTATGCACGGCACATACGCCCTCTGCACAAATAAGCCACACGTTTGCTCGTCGCCAAAGCAACAAGCCGATAAGTTATTTAAAGTAACAAACTCTCATTAGCCTAACTCCAATTGGGCACAACGGGTAGTAGGTGTAAACCATACAGAGATAAAGACTATTAAACACATACCTTATCTTATCGGAAGTTAACAACCGTTGCTACTTCTTCTCATGATGTAGATGATTTAAGATAATCACTTAGGCTTCTAATTTTCTTAAAGCTTCACGATCTCATGCTTTTCGTTAATTCAGCTCCCCAGTGCTGAGGTTGTCGATTAGACTTATCTAAAAAATGGCTTACGCAACATTAAATTCTATCCATAATATCTGTGATTGGCGGGTTGACGAAAGAGAAACCTAATTCTAGAGGAGGGATTTTCTGAATTAGCTCTTCGTTTAGAGGTATAAGTAAAGACTTTGCTTGAAGGTTTTTTTACTTGCCATTGAAATATTCCTTTTAGGGTATGGTTTGAGTGTAAATATCAAATATCAAATATCATAAATTCTCAATTAGTACCTCACTTACACGGGCACGTGGTTATGTGTTTGCCTAGCGTGATACCTAAGCATCATTTTATATAATATCTACATTGTCGTAGTATTGATCAAGCAGCTTTCCATTATAGTAATCACCATTCTTACAATTCTTTACTTTGTTACCGCTAAAATTGTTTCAAACACACACTGATGACTCCGCTCCTTAAAGGGAGGCTTAGACTTGAAATTCAATTTCTATCAAATTGTATGGACTTGAAATTTGATGGGAATTAAACTTTCCACCTGAGGATGAATCAGCAAAAAACCACACCAGAATGTTCATATTCATATGGCTATATTCTCGTCAAAATTTGCTGAGTCGTATTGCTTGAATTTAAGATAATTATGGCATTCAGTTACATACGACGTAGTCTATTTCTTGGAAACAAAAGCTTAAAAATTGGTATATGTGGGTGAGCCTTCAAACTTATAGATACAAATTTAGTATATCCCGTTATTTCTCTTAAGGTACACATTTTTCGCCGGAAAGTCTCCGCAAATTATACATTTGAAGCTGGTATATTCCATAAAATTTTTTAAAAAGAAATATGATCCTGTTAATTAGGATGTTGGACGTCAAAGTCGACGAAAGTGAAAAATGGTGTTCTTGGGGGGTTTCTTGATTATTAATCGCCGCGGGGAACTCCAAATTTCTATCAAATTTCAAGTACACGTGCCTTCAGAAAATAAGATTTCAAGTCTGAGCCTCCTTGGTATGTAGTATATCCTAAGCTCCAAGACTATCTCCAAGTAATTTCATAGTTGAGTACCCTCTGTCACCATGATGTAGAGAGGATGGATCAGTGTCTAAATCAATATCCAAGTTTTTGAGCAAATCGTATCACCAACAAAAAAAAAAATCGCTATTCATCTCTCTTTTACACCTCATCAATTTTTCGACGCATTTCGATTATATTATTGATGCACAAACGTGTATCATCGAATTAGGAATTAAAGTGATAGAAGTCAGGAAATTTGTATTATAAAAGGCGTGGCATGGCTCTAAGGCTAGAGGTCGCACTCTTGAGCTGGTGGAAAGTGAAAGATGTGACGGCTTCGAATGCCCATTGGCTATGCTTAGTTTCAAATTCAAAGCATCAATAGCTAAGCCTCCTCGATGGCAGCCCATTAATTTGATCACATTAATATAACTTGTTTGGTATAATTATCAATCTATACAAGTGCAATGAAGGGAGTATTATGATTAAAGCCGTTCTATGTAATGATGAACGAATAATGGACAAGAATTCAAGAAGTCTCATAGTGTTAATTTGAAGTTGTTGTATCTGTAGTTTTAATTATTTTTCAATATTATGTTTTCTTTTTCAGTAGCTCCTTAAGCTGCATTCTAGTATGTACATTAATGCTAAAATTACATAACTGTCTTATGTCAATCGGTTATACTAATTTATATGATTTAAGACTACTGAAACTCATCTACAATTTAATTATTGATTCTTGTTCATTATTTGTAAAGCTGTTGTCGAGTTTTTCGAATTTTGCAAGTTATTTGGCGACTAATGTGAGCTACTATACCTTCAGCGAATCCCCTCGATGAGCACTCCACGTAACCGCTCTTGTTGGATCTACCCAGTCACGTGAATATCATTTTCATCACGCAGCATGGTAACGAAATCATTTGTCAATACTAGGGCCAGTCAGACTTGGAACTCGATTTTCTGTATACACTTTTCTGTATAAAAATTGAGCTTTACCGCGATTAGGGCCGTTCAGACTTGAAACTCGTAAATTATAAAAATTTTATATTGCTGAAATTGTACATTGATTTAACTTTCCACGTGAGGATTAATCAGCAAATAAACGAAAAAAACACCAAAATTTTAGTATTTCTATTTTGAAGCCCAACATCACAATCTACTTGCTTATAATGATCATTGAAATTCTAGTCAATTATTAAAGTAACAAATATCAATTTTGATAATTTTTTTCTTCGAAAAATGAGCAACTTTGGAGTAAGAGCGGCATTCTAAAAAAGGCGTATCTATTAAACAAATATCATCTTCTCTGAATGCCTATAATTACCATTTTTCAAAAGAAATTCACTCTAAAAAATCTATAATGTAATACATGAATGAATGCGATAGTAGTCCAATCTTTTAGGAATGAAATTGAACAAAATTTGATGGTGATACAACGATGGAAGTCTGTTAAAGTGAAAATTTTGACGTTGTTTTTGCTGAGTAATTCATCCCAGCGGGTGACGAAAAGGTAATATACAATTTCAGCAATATAAAATTTTTAAAATTTTCGGATCCCAACTCTGAACGGCCCTAACTGTAATCAAATTCCCGTCAAAAGGATCATATTTCCAACAACTTTGAAGCCCAACATTGCTGTCGACTTTTCTTCGAATTCGAATCTGGAAAAATGGTGATCCACCGCATTCACTTTTGCATCAATTCGTTTATTTCCCTGAAAATTTAGAGCTTGAAAATCAGTTTCGGTGAGTCTTCAAACCTATTGATATTAAATTAAAAAACGCGCAATCTAATCCATCCCGTCATTAATCTTTGGGTGCTCTTTTTCGCTGGAAACATTTCATAAAACTAGAATTTGATAAAAATGTATTTCTTTGATTTTTAAAATATAGATTAAGATAAATTGACTATAATGTTAGCCTTCATTGCTGATGATGGTGGCAGTATGGTGTTTTCAGTGGGGTTTTTGCTGATTAAACACTACGTTGAAAGTTTAATTCCTATCAAGTTTCAAATCTATACAATTTTGATAGAAATTCAAGTTCCGACTCTGACCGGCCCTACGAAAGCAATAATAAAATCGGTCGTTACACCCAAATTTTCTGTATGACCTTAAATCGTTATCTTCATGTTCCCCATATTGAATAGATCTAAATCTAAATATATGGTTATGATATGTCAATGTACAGACTTACGCCAAGCTCTCCATTCACATGAATTAGGTGAGGGCGCTGTTTCCAGCCGTTGCTGCGGCAATCAATACTTATACCGCTGCGATAGGAGACTTTCTCACCCTTAGCCTAGAAGGAGTTTGGTTATTTCTCATATTAACTTCTTTGACACCATTATCCCACTGATATGGAGAGTCAATTACATGCGATCTATTTATCATTGTCTGGTAATATTAGGCGTCCCCAAATATCCTTTTGCGATTTCATGTTTCCACATAACGGCTTTTCTATGCATGGCTTTTGATCCAATTCCTCCCGATATTTTCAAATTTTCCTGACATTAGGACTCGAAGCCCAATTTCATTTCCGAGTTTGTAAAAAAATGTTAATTAAATTTAAGATTATCATTAGATTTCCGAATCAAATTTCTGTAAAGATATTATCATAGCAATTTATACAGGAGAGAGAAAGTTATGAAGAAAATAAATAGCTGTGGTTGGTTTTTCTGCTCGTATTAGTATTCTGATTATTTTCATGGGAAATTGCATCGCAAATCGAGCATAAAATCCACAATTAGTCATCACATGTTAAGTCAAGTTCTGCGATATTAATATATACAGGAAAACACAAAAAGTCAGTTGAGGACCCCTATTGTTGCATGTTCATGTCATGAGTGACTTTCTTTCCTTTAAGCCCAGCTTGGATGTAAATAGCTTAACGTAAAGTTGTTGGTTCTGCAAATTGCTAACTGCACTTCACCAGGGGGGCGCCTTACCGAAACCTTATATACTTTCATCCAGCTTGTGGAGCAGCTCGGGTCCCTGATTCTCGATGAGGTTAAGCAGAGTCCCGTTCTCTGGGTATGACTCTGCTCTGAGTCTAATATAAGTTCATGTATGATGATGAGGTACATGGAATTCATGCCTGGGCTATTTAAGACCCGTGAGCAAAATGGCTGGAGCAACGACATGAGCATTGCACGTTACTGGAATTCAGATTAAGAGGGTGTGTGCCTACGGAATTAACTTCTGCAAACAGAGAGCATGCATAGCTCTGTTATCCCAAACTAGACCATGTCAATCATTTAACTACGGGGTGTCGTGTATCTTTGTATAACTCCTCGCTGCAGGCATTCGAAAATACGGCAACTAGTTCGAAATCTCGGGTATGACACACCCAGTGAGTCCTAGTTATGCTAGCCACTCTATTCAGCTATATGTTCTTATAAAGTAGCTTACCGGGTACAACTTCAGCTCTGAATGTACTCTTACGCTTTGAATGGATAAATTTCGGGGGGGTTATCAGATTTAAAGAATTTATTCAATATCTGAACATTATCTCACAATTCTGAATTTATCCATCTCGAAGCATTATGTGAAAATGTCTTCAGTGACTTATCCTAACATATCCATGCTTTCGGTGGCAGATAGAATGGAACCTATTGATACAGATTTTGAGGATGATAGCGAGGTAGAAGATCTATCACCACGCATTAGTTTGGGTTCTGTGAGTATATTCCTGTAAAGCATTTCAAATGCTGAAGGTTTTCTAGACCAAAAGAAAAAGTGATACGACTATTTCGTCGTTACATGAGCCACACACCCCCAATTTAGATTCGAATGGACAATGCAAACGTAATTTCGATATTGCTGAATCCAAACCTGTTGAGGGACCACGGGGTCCGCACCTGTTCTGGAGCTCAATGGGCTCTAGTAGCACTGTAGCGGAGCCTGATGCTATAGAAAATTATTATCTCAACAATCTTTCAACTACACCAACATCTATTGACTTTCATGATTATCATGAACCAATGAAACAGAACCCAAGTCAATCACAAACGAGCTACTTGTTTGATTTATCAATGAGTCCGATTGATAATAAGAATCTGGGAGATATATTCTGGTGGACGCCACGACAAGTTGCAAGATGGATGTATCACGTGGGGCTTGACTTATTGATAGCAGAGAAGTTTGAAATGAATGATATATCTGGAGCAATCCTTCTAACACTAAAGTTTGAGGACCTCATTGAGCTTGATATTCCATCTCTCGGATTACGAACAAAAATCTGGACTGAAGTAAATCATCTACGATACAGTAGCTCTAGACCGATAAATAATTTAAATTTATCAAATGAGAGTGTAAAACCGATGGACAAGCAATTACTAACTCCATCAAAGAGAATAGAGTGCCATGAGATAAAAGGAGGCTGTAGACCTTGCTTAGTTACGACTGAACGCGATATAAGTCACTCTAATAATATTTCATTATCCATATCTGGATGTAGTTCTGACATTGAAAGTCTGAACATTAGGGAAAATCAGAATATAGGGAGAGATGATAATTCAAATTCGAAAGGACGACAAATATTGATTGATGACTCATATCGACAATCTAATCCCCAAAGTTTGAAAGATTCTTTTATAGCAAAGAAATATGCTGTGGAAAGATTTCTAGCTTCTCCTGATACTTTTGAGGTCCTATCTTCAGTAAACGAGATATCTACAATCTATGGCCATGAAGCACAGGAGATAAAATCCAAGAAAATTTCCTCACATTTGGAAGAAACTAATCTACGTTTAATCAATTTGCGTGATCCGCAAGAAAATGTGAAGCAGTTTATTGACTCCCAGACATTAAGTTTAGAAACAGATAAAAGCTGCCCTCAGGAAAACACTAAACAGGAATTCAAAACCCAGTCATCAGAGCTTGGAGGTTCGCAAACTATCATAACTAAATCTCAGGTACCTGACTTTGTCTGTTCACCCTCGACCACCTTCTCTCCCCACCAAATGGAGCGGGTTGTAGCAATTTCGCCTGAGCTTCAGAATGCTATTCAGCCACCGTTAGCTTCTAATTGTATTAGAGCATGTTCAACTAAGACTGGTATATCATTATCAATTATGCACCCTGAGCTAGGAGATGTTGCCCGGAAAGTTTGTCACTCACTCTTAAAGAATTTCATAAAATTATCACCTCATATTTCCCATATTCGACGTCCTTCACCAATCAAAGCACTTCCGTCAGTTAGCAACGAAAAGATCGATGGCTCAGCAAATATTACTACTGGTCATATAACTCAGGCAGGCTGGATGAGAAAACGTAAAACTAGGATATTACGCTTTGAATGGCATAACTACTACTTTTCCCTCAAAGGCACGCAACTAGCGATGCATAAACATGAGTGCTTACTTGATGCAGTTGATTATATCGATATAGATGACTATGCAATAGTATGTTCATCATTTGCCACCGGCTCTAAGCTACATGCAGCACTCAGATCAATGTCATTATCACGCAAAAAGGATAAAGATCCAGATGTAGCGTCTTTCACCTTCCATTTAGTCCCAGCTTCAATTAAAAATAGGAGCCGCCGTGACAAATTCAGAAGAATAAAAGCACACCATTTTGCGGTACATTCACAAAACGAACGGAGTGACTGGATGAGAGAAATGATGCTTGCTAAAGCAATGCATAAAAAGAGCCAAGGTTACAAAATTAATGTGAATGGAAACGTGTCATAATTGGGAGATAATTTTCATTCGCTTAGATAAGTTATACGGTTTAATAGTTAATTAAGTTTTTGAAGAGACTTTTAAAGATAATGATAAAGTTAATGAACACAAGGTGATGATCTAATCGTATTAATCAAAGACGGGGGATAGAAATCTGTCTCTCATCTTTTTGGGAACCGGGGAAGAGACAAAAAGAAATTATTGCTATGAACCTAATTGTCCGAGATTATAATCCGATTTCCCAAATGTGTTCGAAATCATTTATTCGTGAGTGTTGGTTTGTTTATGAATCCATAACAACGAAATATGAGACGTTGAGTATTCGTATCAGATGGGTTTCTCATGTTGTTATTTTTCCAGCTTTGCAGTGAAAGCCATGATATCTCCGACATTTATCTGATTCTCCCCTTACATGAATACTGTGAGGTCTATTTATTTTACTGGTTAGCAGGGGTTAGAAGCGTTCAGAGGAAGATTTATGAAATGCAGGGTAAGTCCATGCACACTGCCCATTATCATCCTAATCTAGATGAATAAACGAGATAGGAATAATTAAGCTTTTATGTTGAAGGATATTCCTTGATTAATTTTATAATCCTTGACACAATGAAGACTAATGATTGTTCAGAGAAAGCTAAACCTCTTTTGTAAGGGCGCTGCATAGATATTTTTCAGCACGATAACGGTATATCTCAGTACATGATATCGGCTAAGCCCAAAATAGATTACTTGCCGATGTAATTAGCTGTCAAAAACATTATTTTAGTTATGCCTTATCACATTCAAATTCTTTTTAGGGGAAACTTCTCTTGACTTAAGGGTTTCAACGTTTATAGTCCGTTTATGTACTGTAAATGACCTTTTGCATAACATGAAAAATAATTAGAGTAAAGAAAACATGAACAATTCCTATTCTTGAAGTAAACGAATGAAGTTTCCTAAGAATTGAATTACCCCACTCATTGTATAATTAGAATAAAAAGACATAATTTTTTAAGGACTAGGAATTTATTTATGTTAGTATTAGCAATATAAATAAATAAAAAATCCCCCAAAACCTGGCCATGTGACTAACAAATTACGAAAGTCGCATTAGTCCCCTCAATCAGAAAATAACAAACTCATTAGCGTCATTTGTGGTGAATCTAAGAGTGAGGTTCAATGCGAGTATGCCGATGCTAATATGATTCATAGCCCACTTTTTCCACTGTATAGCGATGACACACATAAAATGTGTGAATAAACCTATTGTCTACGTTAGGACTGAGAAAAAAATTATGGCTTCTGCTTGCTTACACATCAAATACTCGTCCAAGATCTGAAACACGATATCTGAATTTCGATCGACAACGAAGTGGAGCTCATGATGTAATGCGAACTGAACTTTATTAACGCCCTTAACACCGAGCATTAGCCTTGGAATAAAATTCATCGATGTGATTAAAACTCAAGGACACATCGAAAGCCCCCGAGAAGTCTAGGCTTGTTGTCTAAGCATTCAATTATGTCAATGAAGGCAATATCTATTCCCAATCACCAACTATTTAAAGGGTTAGTCTAAGTTTAATATACTCCTTTGCTCACAAGCTCTCGTGCAAAATACCAGCCTTATCTTCGAGATATTTCGCAAGCCTACGTACAATCAACAAATAACCTCAGTCGAGAATTTTATATCCGTCCATTATACGAGCTTCACGAAAAAAAAAAAAAAACAGGCCTCAAAGACGAAATGATTCTGAAAATCATCAAGCAAATCCTTTTTAAGGTATACCTGAAGCTGGAAATCACTGGTTCCGAACTTACCATGATCTTCGTAACTACAACATAAACATAAAAGAATCAGTCTTTGATCTATGCTTACTATGGGGCTATAAGCTGGATAGCTCTGGTATTTTTGGAATTCAAACAGACGACACGCTCTTCATAGCCAACCAATCATTTGTGTTTAATGATGAGCTTTTAACGTTAGGTTTCTAGCTAGAACCCGAGAAAAGCTCACATCGCAACATCAACCTAAATCTAATTGATGTACTGTTAGTTTCGCCCCATCAAGTAGTAAAAATACTTTGACTCAGGACCAGTAGTATAAAAACCTCATGCTCGTTAGAAAAGTTAATTCTACATCAACGTGCTTGCCCGGTGCCATACGCAAAGTAAGAACGAGCATTATGTCGCGTAGCAATCAAGAGGTGCAGACATTGCCTCGGATGTATCAACCCAAATCTTCTTTTGATATCTCTTTTGCTTCTCAAACGATCAATCCTCAAGAATTAGATGTTGCTGCCCGTAACCAGCACCTCAACTGGCAAATTATTAGCAATCAAAAAGCTCTAACCTTCGTAAAGTTGGATATAAATAGGCTAATTTCATATGTCTTTATAGATGCTTCAACAAAAAATCAAGATTTTTCAACCCAAATAGGATTTGTCCTGTTACCAATATAGGTAAAAAATAGGGCAAACATTATCCTCTAGTCTTCCATAAAATCCAAGAGGGTGACAAGTAGTGTCTCAGCATCCGAATTATATGCCATGATCCAGGACTTTTTTTGAAAATTTAATTATTATTAAGTAAAAAACAAAATCTTGTTTCTTTCCATGATTAATGTTACTCTTATTTATCTAGTAACTTTTGGAGATCTACATGTTGCCACACATTAAATTCTAACATCATTGTCATGGATATGACTGTCAATCACATCTCATTGTTAATTTGAACAACATTTCAAACACTATTCCGTGAAACTTAACCTACAATGCTCCTAAATTGTAACTGCTGAATTTAGCAAAATCTTCAAGTATTATCAACACTTTCTTGAGATTCTTGTGCATTTAGATTCATTAAATTGTATACTTACTAATATTGTAGTTTACTGAGACATTTGATTAAGCAATCAGCAAGTTGTGATATTGTTATATTCTGTTGTTATTTTGTTATCTTCAAGCAACTTCCTCACAAAATGCGCAGCTATACCAATGTAATTGATTTGCGTTAAATACGAGATTTTCGGCAAGCTCAATAGCAGCTTTATTATCACAATATCTATTCAGGCATTCAGTTCTGTCAGTATGTCCAATTTGGTAGAGTAACTAGGCAATCCAAATAGCTTACTTCACACTGTAATGTAAAGCAAAGTATTCTGCTTCAATTAGCTTGTGAATGTTTTGGCAATAAAGTCTCATGACTTGATACAGATGTCGAGACTCGCCTTGCATCATTATCGGAAATATCATATATAAAATGACACTTCTAATATAGTGCCCTTGGCCGAGTGTTATTCTTTTATTTTCAAGGTCTCGACTGATACAAAGACACAGTATTAAACTAACATTTCCCACTTCTTTAACGCGGAATTGTACGAGTAGATAAGTTTTTAATTCCGTGGTACGTGTTTTATTTGACAAAAAGATTAATAGATCACCAACATAAAGAGTCATAATTAGTGATTTATCATGGCTAACAAATACACTAATATCGGCTAAGATTGGCGATAAACCCAAATTTTTGAAGAATTTCGAAACACACCTATTCCAGACTCTTCTTGATTGTTTTGATCCTTCTAATGATTGATTTTAGTATCAGAATTTTTTTGAGACAGCTCAAAGCCATCAATTCCGGTCAAGTAAATATTTTCTAGGAGCACTTCTTGTGTGAAAGCGGACATAAAATCCATTTGTCCTATTTCCAGATCTAGCACTGTCGCCATAGCTATTAGCATTCGTAGTGTTTCCAGTCGCACCACACCAGAAAAAGCTTCATAGAAGCCAATGCCCTTTCACTGTCACCACCACCACCACCACCAGCCGAGCCTCGTATTTAGCAACCCGTCCATTTTAGAGCCTTTTTAATCTTAAAAAACTTATTAAGTGCTTATAGGATTTACTCCGTCTGGTTTACCGACTATGTTTCAAGTATTATTCGATGCGAGAGATCCTAGAGTTTCTCTGATAGCCTCGTGCCATCTTCCCTGCTTCACCGCTTCAATATATACTCGTAAGAGAGTTTTTTTTATCGAGATTTGCTTCTTGTGTATTGAGAAGAATAATTTTTCCAGCCCTTTTCTCTGCTCACTATATCCCAATCTTTAATTCATTCACTGAAAAATTCACGTGTTATCCAGACTGTGGCAGTGTGCTGATAGTAGAGTCCAAGGTTCTTTTCCAGTCTTGTTGCCAAAAACAACGTGGCTTAAATGCCTTTTCAATAAGAAATGGCACCAGACGCTCTGAGCCATCAGCATTGCACCTAAGTGCATATGTAAGCCTCACTTTTGCTGGCGTTCATGCTGTAGCATAAGGCTTAGAAGATAGGCCTTTCGAGGGCTGGCATTTTCGTAGAAATGGCTGGTTTTATCTATATTAAAGATATCTCTGAGTAGTAAATTACGAAATAAATTTTTAGTAACCGGGATCTTTTTTTAATTAGCATGATATATACTAACAAATTGACCCTCTCCATGTCGCCTGACTTGTTTCAAGTTAGTTCGAGCTTTCATAAAATCGAGCCACCCGTTGCAAAATTTCAATTCAGCTGCCTCATTCTCCTTGGTTATTGCAGCAAAATTTTTCCATTTCTGGCGCAGTATCTCCCCCGTTAACGGTAGCTGATGACACATGTACTAAAGAAATCTAGAGCTCCAATGCTTTATTGGTCTTGGGCCACTTCAAGATGCTACTTATTTTAATATCTTTCTGTGAATTTTGAGAGAGAATTATTTTCTTATTTTTTTGTCTCCTACTTCAAGCATGATGGTTACAATAAGTTGCTTAATACAGAAATGAAACCATTTATTATCAAAAATTTTTTTTTTTTTGGCTGCTTTATAAACCCTTTATATCCTGATATAATCAAGGACTTCAATTTTCTGCGTTATGTGGCTGTTTTTATTTCTTATTCATTCCCCCCCCCCCCCCGGCGGTTTTGGCCTGATGAGAATTCTCGTCTACATCTTACAAAATAAGCAAAACGACTCCATTAATTATTCAGGGGCCTAGAATGCCAAAAGTTTTTTTTAACAAGACTACTGTTATTAGAAACATCAGAAGAGATACATACTGATATGTATGGTGTTTGAATGACAAAGGACTCGAGAGGGTCCGTGAAGATAAGGTTGAAAAAAAAAAAAACCTATGATTCTTAAAAAAGCTATGGGATATGGGGGGACGATAGCCTATAGCTTTTTTTTTTTTGTTAGGGGCCAATGGTGTGGACCAACAAAGCAATGGGGTATAACAGGTCCTACTGTATGTCAAGGGTCCAGATAGTTGGGATAAGTCCCCGTGTTCAGTTCGGGATGCCAACAAGTAACACAGTGTTGCTCGAGGTGGTTTTAGCGCGAAATCGACACTCTATTTTGTTTGCTTTTAGCCCCAGATCAATGTATCATTGAGGTGCGTTCCCTTTGAAAAAAATCTTACACCGGATGATTTACCAACGGCTCCAATCCGCAACTTAGATAATTCATGTGGTTTTATTCCTCAAGAGGAATTACTTGGAAAACCCTCTGTGAACCCTACTCGAGCTCTACTCCTAAGCCACGAAATATGTACTGTGTCCTATCGTTTACATAGTGGACGCCACGAGTCAGAGGCTATAATTCGAACTGCTAAACGAACTTGTCTTCTATTTGCCCATGCTTCCGCAGGGTTATGTGTACTCAGGTCTTGCTGTTATTTTTTTCACGGAAATAGGTTGATAATTGAGCCAATCAGGCAAGTTGTGGCATTTTTATTGCTACCATTTGCATATAGCTGTCCCTCACCCTATTGTAGGGACAACAAGAAGATGAGGTGGGGTAATGAGCAACCGAAAAAAAATATTTAGATTTTATGTAACGTTCATGATCACCAGGTCGTAACTATTATCATCTCGTAGATTTCGTGACAATTGATGGACGACCACTTTGTGACAATTCAGTGCCGCAATATCTTCTATATAAACATATCAGACGTTCGTAGGGAGTCGCAGATAATAATGGCTATTGAAGAAGTAAAGGGCGACCATGTTAAGAACGCTCATGTAACTGCAATTGCCTTCCGCATCCCGTAAACCACATTGCTCGGTCGTCTGCGCGGTGTTGCTTGGAAAGCTGAATTACCAAACAGCTGCATGATATTTATCTTGTTAGGAGAAGAGTCAATCTTCAAATATACATCAAGTATATACTCAATCTTAACTTGAAGGTTCTCCTGCTAGGTATGAGGATGTCGCAAAACGGTTTTCACTTGTGGAACAGACAATTGTGCGATAGAGCGTCCATCCGTTTGATATGCATAACTTTGATGAGATAGGCTTTATGTTATGTGTAGTTAGGGGCTTTTACATCCTTACGCGAGCGGACAAACGAGGCAATAGATATCATATTAAGCCAGGGAATATGAACTGGGTCACAGTTATGGCTTGTATTAGTGGCGACAGCTGGATACTTTCTCCCCTTAATATATTCGAAGGCTAGTCTGTCTTATCAAAATTGGCGGATATGTTGCCACGAGGCAAAGGTTGGAAGATTATCACGACACTGAACGGATGAACGGACGTACGAGATGCTTTGCAATAGATTGAGTACTTTGATCCATGCACGCGTGCACGGAAATTCGGCCAATACAGCCTGGTTATAACTGATGGATATGACTTCCATAGATACCCAGGGTTTGAAAGCTATTATGAGAAGAATGGCACTATCGTCCGTTGTTTACCACTACATTCTAGTCACAATACTCAGCGTTAGATGTGAGTATATACTGTCATTTGAAGAGAGACTTTAGCGGACAGATTCACGGGCTATCCTGCGTAGGAATTTCTACAGGCATTGATAGGATTAAACGACTCTGTTTTTTAAGAGAAACACTGCAGGGCAGAATGGCTAGGAGCAGGACTCATATCATTGGATTGTAGGGTAGTAATAGGCCACCTTGATGTGTATCCAGTGACTTCATCACCAAGGAAAGAAACTGAGGTATTGGTGTCTAGGAGACCATGAATGACCGAAGAATAATTGCGACAGAACGATCACGTACGGAGGGCCATTCTTCCATATGAAGATGAAGACCCACAGCGAATATTTAACGCTATGATGTCTACTATAAAGGATCATGAGTCTCAAGTATAAAGTCAAGCTTTGATAGCTAAACAAAAGCACGGCAGTAAATGACCGACTGTCCGTTTGTGCTTGACAAAAGCTAAAGCGCATTCAGACGGGTGGTGAAGGACTGATTGGAGAAGATATAGTTGAGTAGAGACGCGTCAACGCACAAATGACAGCTGAGCAAGCACCTGGTGGTGGTGTAATTGAAGAAGATGCAGTTCGTTCGGCAGGAAGGAAAGAAAGTGTGGTATATGTAGCCATGTAGAAGATACAAGAAATAAGTGAATATCATTCTAAGAGAGCCTACTACAGATCCACAGCTACTCATTGAATAGTCAATTATTATTGAACTTGTATAATTAATTAGTATTATATGGTGTTGAANCAAAATGACTCCACCAATAACAGCATTTTTCACTCCGAAATTGAGGTCAACCAACATTTTCATAAATTACATATTTATAATCTCACATTTTAACGATTACGAAAATCTATTTCAAAACATTTCTAATACTTATTACGGTGGTGGTGGACGAAAAACGACGGGCAAAATCCCAGATTTCGATGTGGGAAGCTCGGACCATCCGTTCATTTTTTTTTTTTTTTTAGCGTCGTGCCAGCGCGCAGCAAATGATTATTCATATACCGGTTAGCTCAGCCCATATTAGGCTACCCGACGTATTAGCGTCCTTTAAGAGGACCTAAAGTATATTATGTACAGACTGACACTACTTAAGTTCAGTAATCTACAATTTGATAAGAAAAAGAAAGTTTTGTCTACCGCAGAAGAGATCAGTATCAAGCTTCTCCTGCACATAAAAGGTAATGTTATGATGCTGGGCGTATTATGAAGTTTAGGTTCAATGAGAAATAAAACTAGGGGATTTAGAGGTTAAATTTGATGTTTAGGGGAAATTTTAGCACCGCTTCTGGATCTGTTCGAAGAATGATGTATCGTGTACCCATTTGTCAAACGCATTAGCACCATTAACTGTACCCAGCACCCATTGGATTCTTGCGTTAAGTCGAGTTGGGCCACCTTTTATACGAGCCCTTCGGCGACCTTAGTGGCAATAAAGGAAATGTACTGGAGACTTTTCTCTCCCACAAGAGCAGGTTAAGAGGGCGCTATCGTGTTCGAAACGACGGTGATAGTCCGCAAAGTCCCCATGGCCGGAGCGAGCTGCAAGGAGGTATCCCAGTGACCGTCGGTTAAGTTTGAGTTCTTTAGTAGCTTTTGTGTTAGGGCCAATTCGAAGTTCTCTATATCGAGAAGGAGCATTTTCTGCCCAATATTCTGCTATTGAACTTTCGTAGTTTTCTTTGATTTGCCGTTTTGCTCTTGCAATTGTCATTGAAGAGTGTGGTGAGGGGTCCATGCATGCTGCTTTGGCTATGGAATCTGCCTTTTCATTTCCGAGTATACCAGTGTGACTTGGGCACCATCGAATTGTAACTTCTCCTGGAGAAGTAGTTTGGCTTCGATCACGTTGAGGTCAAGATTTAGCTAGGTTTTTGAATTTTTTAATGCGAGGAGAGCTCGTAGCTGTGGGGAATTCTGATAACAGACGGATGGCCACTTCCTCGTTATCGAGACATATCGTTACATTTGTCGCATATCGTGACATAGGATTACGAATTGCAGCTACCAATCCCTCTGTTGCCCCTGCAATTTCTGCATCGTATACTTCGGCTGACTGGCCAAGAGGTACTTTACCTTGTTCAACTTCATAATTTTGTCCTCTTCGGATGGAGAACCCAGCCCCAGCTTGATTTTCTGTTAAAGCTCCGTCTGAGAAGACAAAGAGGTCTAAAAGATTTTGCGAGTTATACCATTGGTTAAATGCTTGGAGACCATCAGCTTTTCCGATGGCGCCAACTTTTGTCCGAATATTTTCACGTGTAGAGGCCCAGGGAGGCGGCAGAGTGTCTGGACATAGTTCTGGGTGGATTCTTTGACGTACCCAAGACATGTGGGAGGAATTCCATCTTCGACGAAGAGGATAGCGTGGGTCTGTAGTCGCAACTCTAACTGCAAGACGATCATGTATCCTCTGGAGCCAGGCCAGCGCTGGTCCCCAACCTGACTCACGAAGAAGAGCAGGGATTGGAGTTGTCCAGTAGACAGGGAGGACAGCTCGAGCTGCGTCATTTATCTTAATTTGTATCTTGGATAATATCTCTTTAGATAACTTATTGGAATACCAGGTTTCTGCTCCATAGAAAAGGGTTGTTAGAGCTGAAGCCTGTAAAGCTTGCCGGATAAGTATTGGTTCAATGCCATGAATAGTATTGGATAGACTTTTGGCATGGTTGATAATGGCTTGAGTTTTACCACAGGCTTGGGCGACGTGGTTTTGGAATGAAAGTTTTCGATCAAAGATAATACCGAGCCATCGAGTATGTTCATTTGGTCTTATTTCACTGTCAGTGAAGTAGATGCTCGGTTCGAATGTACGACTACGCCTCGGATGGAAGTATTGTAGTTCTGTTTTTTTGAGTTCGAAGTGGATTCCATTTTCTCGGCCCCAAGAAATTGTTTGCGTTAGTTGATTTTGAAGTATATCCGCACACTGGGGCATTGATGGGGCTGAAGAAAATATCGCAATATCGTCAGCGTAGCCAAAGCGGTTAGTCGATATTCGATGTGCATTTTGTATTGCTAAGAGGTATAGTATCGGAGAGACTGGGGAGGCTTGAGGTAGGCCACAGAGTATAGGTACTGGGGCATGTAATGTACCATCAAGCGAGATAATAGCTTCGCGTTGAGTTATGAATGATAAAACCCAACGTATTGAGCTGAGTGGCCAGCCTTGCTCACGTAGCCGGAGACTGAGACGGCCTTTCTGGATTCCATCAAATGCACCTTTGATGTCTGTTGTAACGACACCTGCAACTTTTTTATCTGCCCATGCAGTTCGAATATCGCATACCAAAGCTGTTGTGAGATCAGTGGCTGAGCGACGAGGGATTGCGCTACATTGGTCCTGAGCGAGGATTTTATATTTCATTGCTATGAAAGAGAGACGACGGGCTATCAGACGTTCAAGGCCTTTTCCAAGGCATGAGAGGAGGGCAATGGGTCGGTAAGATGTGGGTAAAGCCCAATTGCGATTCCCAGCCTTGGGAATAATTACGATTCTAGCTTTTTTAAAGGCTCTATGGTGGATACCCGTGTCATCACACTTTCGAAATAAGGCAGATATTCTCTGTCCAAGTACTGGCCAAGCATATTTGATTGCAGTTGCCGTGATCTCATCCGGTCCAGGGGTGGAAGAGGTTACTTGACAGCATGAGTTGAAAATTTCTTGATCTGTTAATGGGGGCCAAGGAAGATTATGAGAGGCTACCGTCGGGACATCCAAAGGGATATCCTCACTTTCTGGGTGTCTGTTGAGAAGTACTTTGTGTAAAAGTTGAGCTTTAGCTGTAGGGTTAGATACTGGACCATCAGGACCTATGAGGGGTGGGGAGTGGTATTGTGGGATTTTCTTATGCCATCGAACGACTAGTGAGGCCTCTCTTAAATTAGATATTTTATCAATTTTGGATCTCCAGTAGTCACGCTTTGCTTTCTTTACGACTTTACCAAATATTCTTTGCTCATCAGTTGAGGAACCACTGCTTCTACGAGCGCGGCAGAAATCTCGATGTGCAGTTGAACATTCTGTAGTCCACCACGGTTCCCGATATTGTTTCACGCGAGCTCTAGGGCAGGCGGCGCGGAGAGAGACTGTAAGGATGTCGGTTATCCAATTTGCTTCTTCGTCAGGGTCTTGAAATGTAGGAGCTATTATTAGTCCATTTAGTGTATTACAGAATACCTCCCAATCACATGCTGCGTGTATCAGACGTCCTAGGGGCTCAATTTCCTGGCCTGTGTCTAGAATACTAGTTACCAGTGTTCTGTGATCTGATCCTGTCTCTAAATCGTGTCGAATTGTGCAATGAGCAATTGAGGTTGTTCTAGTGAAACAGAGGTCTAGAGTTGCACCGGCATCGTGTGTAGGATTTTTATCGTCATTTATTAAGATAAGGCCTCGCAGAATTGTCCATTCAAGCAAAGAGTCACCATTGGATGGATCACCTCTAGCTGTGGGGTCCCAGGCTGTATGATGTATATTGAAGTCACCTGCAAGAATATCTGGGTTTACAGAAAGTGTTAAAAGGTGTCGTAGACCTTCTCCTGGATCTGTAGCACCTGCTGGTGCGTTGTAAACGTTCCAACACTCAATTTGTTGTTTGCCTCGACGTGAGATACAAACATGTAGAATGTCTCGTGAGTACACTTTTGGTTGGAACGGGGAAAGTCCTCTACCTTTGCGTATATATGTCATAACTCGTGGTCGAACTAACCAGTTAAGAAGAGGGGCGAATGCCTGATAGTTTGGGTGAGTTTTTGTGGTTTTGCGAGAAGGGCATGTATGTATCCATGGTTCTTGTATTAAAATTGCGTCTGCCCCACTACGAGAGGCAAGCTCCAGAGCATCATCGTGAGCTGCACTTCGTTTTCCAACGTTTACTTGTAATATGCAGAGGTCATTAGTAGTTTTTTGTATTTTACCACGGCTGCGGGTCATTAAATACTCTCTTCTACGGTATTTTCAGGAATCTGACTTATTTCTGCTTCATTTAGCGCAGTACGTATGTCATCTGATTGGCTTGGGGGAGCTACGAGTTGTAACACATTTGGATTGGAGGGATCTCTGACTGCAGTAAGCTGTGCTGTTTCAGGATTACTTAGTGAAGGTGATGTCTGGGGGAATAGCATGAATAGATTGGTTTAGGCCTTGAGATGATTGGCAATTAGTTTGTTTCTGTGAGGAAGTGGATGTGTTTCGGGGTTCTATTGTTGTAGACTGTTGTCGAGGCGAAAGTGCAGGTGGTGGTATTGAAACCATTGGGATTGGGGAAGAGAATGGATCACCGCCCATTTCAGCGTCTGAGTACTCATCTTCTGAGTCTATTATCATATTAATTGGCATATCGTCGGGATTGGTATCGATAGCTTTGGTAATCGCAGCTGCAATTGCCTTAACACTCAAAATGGACGTATTCTGCTTCACATTTTTTGTGGTACGGGAGTTAAGTGGATTTGATAGGGGACCCAAATGGGTCTTTTTACGCCTCGAGGGCGGCATTATACTTAGATGGTTTTATTTGTATGCAGTAGTGTTGTCGTATTAGCTGATGTTCTTGATTAGACGATTCTCCACATTGAACGTTTGGTGTCACGTGCATTTGATTTTTATCTATGCTGTGAGTGACATTAAGACTGAAATTCAAGTCACATGACTCTGTGACAGGGGACCGGAATGAGTTTGTAAAACTACATAACACTGAAGTATCTCACTTATCGACAATGATACGGCAGCGTTTCCCTCGGAGAAACTTGGCCTCCAAAATCTTTAGTCGATCTGTGGGGTCTATACCTCTTTTACCACAATTTAGCGATTTAAATCATATCCCTCAATTCCTATCCCGAGTCGCATTTGAAATATCATGGAAACAACAGCAGTCATATTCACTAGAAAAACTCAAGAAGCTTATTTCTGGTATGTGAATTAATTTTACATTGATAATATTGTAATTTCAAGCATCATTTCTTTTTTTTTTTTTCCACTCATCTAGCAGCCTCCTCACCCCCTTTGAAATGTCATTTTACTGATTGTATATTAGGAAAAGAATGTTCAAATAAGACCCCAAAGGAAATAGCGATTCATTATGCGCGAGATCCAGCTTATGCTTCAATATTTAATTATGCTTCGTTTGCCCACAATAACCACTTTTTCTTCGAATCTCTTGAAAGAGAGACGGGTAGCCTAGAGAACATGAATGAGAAATTAAAAGAACATATAATTAAAAACTTTGGAAGTATAGAGATTTTAAAGTGGGAAATGCTTGAAACAGCGTCGGCTATGTTTGGTCCTGGCTTTGTGTGGCTAGTGAAGGATTTTGAAAACAAATATTCCATTCTCGCGACTTATCTTGCTGGAAGTCCATATCCAAAAGCCAACTATAGGCTACAGCGTGCTGAGGTACAATTTGATTTGCCTGAAAAGAGTCCAGATCATATATCAGATCATCTAAAAAAAATATATGCTAGCCAGGCCGCGAACTCAGTGGGTGGTTTCGGACTACTCACTAGAGAACCAAGAACCCCTCCTGGAGCACCTCAATCTCTTATACCTATTTTATGCGTGAATGTGTGGCAGCACGTATATCTTCCTGATTACGGAGTTCGTCCTGAAATTAGAGGAGGCAAACCACGATATTTGGAAAATTGGTGGAATAAGATTGACTGGAAAATAGTATCACAGCGTGCGGTGGGACAGAAAACGAGTTGGGTTCGGTGATTCAGTCTGAGTTAAGTAAATTGAGGATCACATTATGGCGTAAAGTTGAAAAAAAAAATTTAAAGACTTTTGAGCGGTACCTGTTTTTTTGGAATTTGTAAAATATTGATGAGTCAACCCAGTGAGTTTTTCCTCACTATGACTTTTGGCTTCATAATAAAAAATTATAACTTCTATATGTGTATATTTTATCACAGACGATAATTGAAACCAAGCTCATATAATGCACCTATTTATCTTAAGTATTTCTTTCTCATTCCAAGTCCAATAACCAAAGATAAAAATAGAATCTACAATAATCTAGTTCATAATTTCAAAGTCACAAATAGGGACCATGAGAGGTACAAATTTTTAAATATTTTTTTTAAAAAAAAAAAAACATAATTAAAAGCTCTCTCATCAATAGGTTTGGAAACCTTGTATTTATTATTCATTTATCGACGCTATTTATCTCTTAAGAAATAGAAATAGACTAGGCGGTTAAATAATGAGTTCTCTAAATTTTCTGACTTTGTGGCTTTTGAATTGAAATAAAACTTGTAGAAATATGCTGTTCTTTGTGTGGTTTTTGTTGTTTAATCCTCACGTGGAAAGTTTAAATCCATAAGCAACTTTTTCATTTATCATATGCCTTCAGATATAAATTTTAATTCTGGCCCAGCCAAATAGTCTTTTGTTATAATCATTTCAACTAGTCACCTTAGAGAGTGTTTGGAATTCAATCAGCCTAATTTTGTTATAGATCCTAATGAATAGATAATAGATACTATTCGAAGTCTCATAATTTATAGATTTATACACATTTTAATGCTTGCGAAGTAATTTACACTAACGTTGATGTAATCAACATAACATCGCCGACATATAATGAAACATGAGAATAATTGAGAAAATATAGCAAGAAACGCTCGCTCCTAACGCCAATACACATAAATGGTTCATAACTTTTTACAGACTTTTATAATGCGACCCCCCGGTATTCCCCAGAAACATGGATATAAGATTTCCGTGACGGGTTATCTATTAACCCGTCTAAGCTTTCTGATCTATACCCCTTCTCAGGTCTGTAATATGACTTCGGCTGCCGCCTCGGTAGTGAAGCCTCATACGTATTAATGGGCTCAGAAGAGGTACGGGTTTTTTTGGGTTTTAATATAGATTCTGGGAAGACAAGTTTTGGATTAGATTCGTCAACCAAGCCTCCTTTCGTTGAGTACGAATCAACCATAAGGGTCTTTTCTGGAATTGGCGAATCAGTAAAATCCAAATGATCACTATCCTTAGTTGCAGCCTTCCGGCGTTTCCGATGGGGATTCTGTTTGAAGAAAACAATCATCGCATTTGTTGCGATAAGTATGGCAAGAACAGTGGTGAGAATTGATTGAACAGCAATTAACACCACACCTGTCACAGTTTGAGTTGTTTGAGAAATACCAAGTTCTTCGACAAAGACAAGTATACATGCAACAGAAAGGCCGCGTACAACCTGGATGATGATATTGATAACATTTCCAGATCGACGTTCGAATGGTCGCTTCCAAATTAAAAGTCCAAGCACTATGAAAATTAGCTAGAAATTTGAATGAAGAGTGGAGGTATAAAGTTACTCAGAAGTTCAATTATTAATTGGGAGATTGTTTGTCCAAGTCCGTGACCATTTCCTGCAGCTAGAATGCATCCTTTGGAGAACATGTAGAGAATAACGGGTATAAACATCCACCAGTAGTCTTTGCTATAGCTGTCATAAAACATACTATACTTAAGCCAATTTTCCTTGTCTCTATATAGTCCAGATGCATCGCCATCCATTTTTTTCAATAGAGTAGCCGTTTGCCAGATTTTGAAGGCAAAATACGCTAAGACACCCGTAACTATCGTGAGGGAGGCAGCTGCAAGCGTCTTCGCAGCCCAAGAATCACCATTGGTGAATTGAAAAATACAATATAACACCCAGATTCCATATAGAACGAGTATTAGTTGAACTATAGATCTTGCCATTGTTGCCCAGTAATGTTTTCTGAAACCAGCAAGGCTCTTTGGAAATGAGCCAAACAATGCCCAGGTCTCAAGAATGACCTTACAGAGTAATATGCCCACCACGATGATTGCAATAACACAAGCAACAATCAAGAGAACTGTTAAGAAAGTGTTAGCTTCTGGAACTGAGAGCTCTTCAACATATGCTTTAATCCCGTTTAATGTTGTCTCGGCCTGTAAAGAAGAATGAGATGATGGGTTTGAAGCCGAGTTCGTTCCTGAGGAATCAACTGAAGTCGAAATAGAGTCTCTTGCAGAGATTACAGATTTGTAAGCTCGACGGGATACCTTAGAAATTCCTGCCATGTATCCAGTTCTAGAATCCTTAAGATACTGAACACTGTTTTCCGTCAAGTTTCCTCCAGTCCGTGCCCGAAATTTATCAATTGATGTTTGCATTGCAGTCCAAGGAATAATACCAGTGCTGAAGGCGAAGTTCTTGGTGAACGATCTGTAAACAGGTGGATAGTTGACTGATATCATTCCGTTCATAGCTAGTCCTTGAAACCAACTAAAAACTTCAATGAATGAGGGCGTGGTAGTTCCAGCATTAGGTGCAGTGCTTCCGCTTGTTGCTATACCGCCCCCAGCGCTTCCTGCTGCTGCTCCTGCAGTTGTGGCTCCTGTCATCATCAAAGCTGCTCCTGCTATCCCCGCGGCAACATACGAGACAGCAGGGGCATGAGCAGTCTTTCCGTTATTTACGTTAGCTCTTATACAGGCTACATCGACATCTGTGTCCAGTGTCTTCAACTCAAGAGTTGCCGTGGCTATTATATCAGGGACACTAAAGGCTATTCGAGGGATTTGAGATGCATACTCATCAGGAATGACTTGAGTTCCGGTGGCCAAAAATTGTCCTTCGGGCACTTTTACTGGATCAGTCTAGGATGCTAGATAGGATAAGAAGACATACCTGGACAGAGATGTGACACATATGTGCTTGACGAACATGGATCGAAAGATCTTTGATACACATTTATGCCGTATGCTACGACATTCAATTGTGCAGTAACATTTTGCTCTGATGCACTCGTCCCAGTAACATCAAAAGTGACTTGTTTTTCATCAGCATTGTACTTGATGTCAAGGTTCTGTACAGTTATATTTGACTCCGGCAAACATGAGATGAAGCCCGAGGTCGTGAGAATTTGGCTTCCTGTTACTAATCTAAGAAAGCCCAATGTTATGAGTATTGAATTGATGTGTGGAAAAAGTAATATCATTGCGAAAGGCCAGCGTCTCCAAGATTTGAATATTATTATAAATTTGCTCGATACTTAATTGAATTTGGGGTCAATTTGATACACTCGGAAATGATGATCCTTTTGATTGAAAATCTCAAAAATTTGGTATCTCTAGAGGCGAGAATAAAGACCTTTCATTTGTGAAATGAGAATATTTCAAGATATGAGCGAGGATCTACCTCTGCAAGAAAAGAATTGGAAGGAAAAACAAGGGACAACAGCGACGACGACGACGACAACGAGGACAACGAGGACGATAGCAATATTAACTAGAACAGCAAAAGAATGGGTTGCTCGAAAAGGAGTGAATATGGTCTTCAGGAACGAAATAATTGAAATGTGGTCTATAAGGAGGGTATTCGGATTAACAAAGCGCCACGGGAGGATAAGGGACCTAATATGACAGCAAGAAAATGTATTATTGGTTGAAAACAAAGTATATTCCAGTCTGAGCAAGCTTGCTGATGCTACAGCAAACCAACCTTGACATCGCCTTTTTGACGCTAGAGCTGAAAGGGGGGAGGCGAAAGGGACGAGGGACGGGATCCTTAAAAGATGCCGGAATGCACGCGCCAGCAGCGATCTTTCAGTCCAGAAGACTTGTCTAGACACAGGCGTGCAGGGGTCAGGCAGGTCTCCGTTTATAATTGGTTCATCTGCTTTCCTGACTCATTTTATCGAAGATCTCGCGAGTGTCCCTCGCTCTCTTCCCTCCGTAGGGCCAACCGCTTGCTTGTCTATCCGATTATTGTTTTATTGTTTTCCTGCCAATATTGTTAGCCACTACTCACTTAGGAACTGAGGGTCTCCCCATCAACATGTCTCATCTTCCTGAACTCTTCTGCCAAAAAAGGACATCGTGATGCAAATTGGTCGTCTCTACAGCACGAACTGAACTGAAAATATCGGTTAATTAGCGCCCACAGTAGATCCCAGCCATGTTTTGCGCCTGTCTCGATTTCTTCGCATCGCATCGCATCGCATCGCACAGTTCACGTTCTTTCGGATGAACATGTACCAATTATCTTTCACTTAGAATTCACATCTTTAGTTCTTCTGATCCATCTGCCGTTTACATTTATTTGGGGCGCTGCTCGACGTCTGGCAGTGGGCACACTCATTAGCGACCAACATCAGATGCATTTTCTCAAGAAACCAAATCATCATCCCAAAAAATTCATCTGCGCCAATACAGTAAGTAAATTGCCATGAATGGCTCTTACAAGTCATTACACTAAGAAAAAGGGAAACTCGGTAATATGTCAATAATCTTTTTTAAGCGAGTATCTATTTAACCCTTACCCCTCAATTCCTACCCTACCCCTGCAGCTCTGACATAAGCCTTTTTTTGACAGGCTAAAATTATGCCATGACAAGCTAACAGATGCTTTGCAATTCACGTAGTCGTGATAATTAGCTTGAATTACACTTGTCTTAACAGTAGCTGTGCCTAGCAAATCAGTTTCTTCATGGTTTGGAAAGTGGCCATATCTACAATGGATGAACACTCTGGTAAAGGAATTTCCTAGCGCTATCACGTATGGACAAATGATCAAATACTTACTTGCACGACATTGGCTCTCATCCCGGGCGCGAGAAATGCAGAAATGCATGCTTATTGATGAGATGTTAAGGTCGTTTGTTCTATTGACTCGGAACAATAATAAGATACGCGTTCGACAATTTAGCACTCACACGCGGTATCTCTTCCCCGCCTTCAGCTCTGATTGAAGAATTGGATGAGCCAAAACTGTCATACCTTCTTAGACTTCCATAGGGGCCTTTCTTCCTGACAGAGAAGAACCGTCCGTACCAGCTTATTACTATGAAAAAAGATAGATGTGGGCTATTATAGTTAGAAGGAGGTAGCATGTGTGGTACAAAACGCTACAATGGTGGCTAGAGAGGCCCTTGATACTTTCAATGTGTACTACTTACTCATCAGCAGGTGGATGTAGATCCTCACGACATATCCAAGTCGGAGTCTCCCTCATTCTTTTAAATACATTGATTCAGACCATTAAATACTTTAATAGTCATCTCGTCTGAATTTTGCCGCCAGGAGGACCTCAAATTTATCCAACAACTCGAAATTTCACGCCGTGATGCGATCGAAGACTATGCTAGGCTTGTTTGCAGTAATCACCTTTCCACATCCCTCTTCTGCGATCCTCTCGCCGTGTCTCGTTTATCCACGGGTATTAGCATCAGAAGGAGGTAGGAGAAGGCTACATCAGATGGAGAGAAAGAGTAATTTTTGGACACATGTAGATCAGCTGCAACTGACTAGATAGATAGCCACTTGAGATGTAGACAGTATCCTATGGTTTTTGGACCTTTTTCCCTGGCAGCGGCACACCCGTTATTGGCCAGAATTTCTATTGTTATTAAATGATAAATTTTGCAATTACTGTTGCAGGCCCGATGCCGCAAGGAAGGCACATATTATGGGAGGCCCTTGACCAATACGTAGAGAATTTATGTGTTTTTCATATTTCACAAATTGTAGACTCAACTAAGAAAATAACAATAAATATCGAGCTTCTTTTGGCCTGTGCTGCGATGTTTTCCCCCCAATCATAAGGTTTGTGTCAATCAGAGTTACCGGGGTGTAAACAGGGAGGTGTGGGCCAAATATGCATATTTCCCCTTCCCCAAAAAAGAGATATTACGTGATGTTTGCTTACCCCTGCTCCCCACGCACATTTGGCCTGTTCACTCCTGTCAGCCGTGAATCAATTCCAGTAACTTACCACAATCTATCCAAGGCTAGGGTGGGTGGAGGTGGAGAGCGCTCTAGATTGATTGCTACTCTATATATAGATAGCACTCGGCGAGAGAGAGAAGGTCATTAGCACAATCCATATTTCTCCTTAATCAAACAACAAATACCTACATCATGATGCCATAGATACTTGAAATTTCTCTATATTGTATTTTTGAGATGAATGTAATTTACCAAACAAATTGTCTTAATGCAACTTATGAGGGGGGGATAAAAAAAAAAAAAATAGAGATTGGTGTAATTGTGTAATTCCGAAACCACCAACAAACAACATTTTAGAAACGGACAGCCGAAGTTTGATGTTTCTCTCGGCCTTGGCAAACCGATGAAATTATTAATATCTGTCAGCCCAGCCCTTAATTACGCATTAACACCTAAAATTTAATAAAATTTTTAAAAAGTGAGGGTCGGTGTTGCCCTGCCAACAAATCCGCGTTCGAATTTTTTAATACATCATATGATTTAGTCTAGGTTAACATAGATAAGGAAAAATAGACACATCTTTGAGACTCGATTTTTAAATTTGGCGCTTTCAACATTTAGTCTAAAATGATTCTAGTGTAAGGAAGGATACAATGAGCTTTGTGAGTTTTGGCCGGTAAATTGTGTAAATTATTTCTTCTCATTGCCTACCTCGGTCAAGTTTAGTTGTTGTCGAGGAATTTTTGTTGTTTCGCTATTTTACTTATTGTTAAAAATGTAACCCTCTAGGGTGTAATGATCACATAAAAGAGTCACACTAAAGTGGAAGATATAACTTCTGTATATTAAACTTA